>PVJO010010767.1:0-62742 GCA_004026905.1 Hystrix cristata | reverse complement strand
ACTAGAGTTTGTACAGGGACTTGGGACTCCCCCACTTCTCTGTGTTTCTCCTTTTGTGAATACCACCTAATCATCATTTCCTCAGTGTCGGGGATTCAAATTCTTCTCTGTCTTTCCAGTTGACAAATCTACTCAGAAAAATAAACAAATAAATTTAAAAGAGGCTACAAGATCAAGTGTGGTACCTGACTGTGTCCTCATGCTGAACCCCTGAGGACATGAGAAACTTAACCGGTGTTGACATCTTTAAGCGAGTTGCTGTCCATCCAGCATCTTTGTAATCTCAGTGATCTTGAGTTCTAAGACCATTTCCCCAGACATTATAATTGTATTCTGAAGAAGCGGGTCTGATACAAGCTACATGGCCATTAGTGGAACCAGAATCATTTGATCAAGTTTTAAACATGTATAAATGTTTATTTGAGATTGTACATGACTGTACATATAAGACTTTTAATTACTGCCTTAACTTTTAACATAAGTAGAATACATCACAATAAGCAATTTGTCCTGCTTTAGAACTTTAAGAAGTAAACGTAAAGACAGGAATATAAATCAGGATATCAGCTATTTAAATTAGGCAAGAGAGTCAAGTTTATGGAAAGACTTTTAACAACATGTAAATAATGAAACCAATCTCCTAATTTTTGCATGACTTTTCGAATTTGTAATAAAGTTATCCTCTTTTTCTCTTGTTTTCCACAGTATCTTTGCCTTTGCACAAATAAATTAATATGGTCTTTGTTTCTATTAGTATTTTACGGCTGATATAACAAAGTATCACAAACTGGGTGACTTGAAATAACCAAAATGCATTTTCTCTCCCTCCTGAGGCTGGACGTGTGAATTGATGTGCAGCAGTACCCTCCATCCTCTGCAGCTCTGGGGGAATCTGTCTCCCCCCTTCCTAACTGCTGCCCATTAATCCCTTTCACTACTTGGCTTCTAGCTTTGTCACTCCAATCTCTACTTCCGTCATTACATGCTTTTTCCTGTGTGTCTCTGTCTTCACAGATATTTTCCCAGGTTCACCCAACTCTTTCGTTGGAAATCCTTCATTCATACCTCTGACCCACTGCCCACGCGCCTGAGACTCCAGAACACCAATTCATGCAACTTGCTATGTGTAAGCGACACATCTCAGCATCACTGCAAGATCCTGACAATTTCTTCAGTAATTACACATGCAATGACACCATTTTCAAGTATAATTCATTGATACTAGTATCATTCACTGATACTAAAAGTTAGGATTTCACCTCTGTTTGGGAGGACTTACTTGAAATTATAACCTTATATGTGCACAAATATACTATAAGTAACTTGAAATCCCTGCTCTACCTTCAGTGAGACTTGCCCAATTCTTAACTCAAACAGATAAATTAAGTAGGTGAAAGTATTTTCTGTCCAAACACAGACGATTTGGACAGAAGATACAGATAAGGACACATTGCCCTTATTTTAGTGCTTCCAACAAAACCTATAATTTAAGAGCTTCTGACCTCGTCTAAATATCTAAATTAAAGACAATGGAATTTAGGCAAGCATCAATAGGATGTGGATTCAAATTTAGGAATTTCAAATTTAGCAAAGTTTAAATCAGAATCTACAGTGAAAATGACAATTCAAGTTTTAATATATACTTGTTTTGGTATCCAACAATCAAGGAAGCAGGATACAATAACAAGAGTAGTTTTGGCTATAGCTCTTAATGAAAAATGTTGCCTTTGGTCTAGGAAGGAAACATCTTCCTAAATCTTTATCATTTCCTAAGTCATGCATAGAGTTAGTAATGCGGTGAATATATTTATACTCAGTTTAAACTGAATTGTGTGTTATGTCTAGATTTCAGAAATAGAGTTTTAGAAAAATTAGAACACAAGTCAGAATGTCTTCTCTTTTAATTAAGAGACACTAAGATGTGTCACTTGTGCGTAGCAAACACTCACAATGAATGTAAACATTAACTTTCATAAACATGAGCTATGAATAATAATAATGGTAGGAATAAAAATGGGAAAAGATGATTTAGAAAAGGAGGAGGGAGATGGGTAGGAAAGGGAAAGGGATAAAAAAAAATTCAAGCTGTGTTACATACATGTGCCTATACCCTAAAATGAATGTAAATTTCATGTACTGCAAATATGTACTAAGAAAATTTAAAAAAAAAAAAGCAAAAAAACACTACAGAGGTTATAGAAAAAAATTCTATTCTGGAACATACACTCTGCGAAGGTACTTTGTTTTTCCCAGTTTTCACTGCATCCAGAGAACATCCTGGGATCCAACTTGTCCCATTTCAGAACAATTGGAAGCGACGAAGCTTGTTTGGTAGAATTGTCCATTTCTAAACTCTTGACTTCGATTTTGGATGGTTAATATTCACCGACCACTCTCTCTTTACATGAGGCCTGAGTCTTTGCTCAAGGAGTGCTTTTTAAATCTCCTTGTCCTCAACATTTAATAACTGTTGAAAGTAAAACCGCATACTTGATTAGGTAATAATTTCTGGATCAGGTTTTATCACTTTAAGAAGCAGAGGTTTTTTTTGTCCCCAAAGCAGATTGAAGTTTGGAGGACTCACAGAGCCACATAAGAGCTGTCAGAAGCGATTTTCCACCTGGCCGCATTCTGAAGCCTGGTTATTCCCTGTCTGAGAGGCTGGTGCATGGCTTTTTCTCCGTGTGTCATGCTTTGGCTTACTCTCCCAGTTTTGCACAGTGCCCTTTGCTCTTGATTATTAGCTGGACGTGGCTTTGGGGAGCAACGTCCCTCTTGACTCATGCACAGTCCCTGTCACATCAACCACTCTTCTAACTTAGACCACAGCTTGCCACAGCAAAAGGTCCTGTTTTGAGGACTCCCTGAGGGATGCGTTTTGCGCCACCAGCCGGCTGCTCATGACCCTTTGCTTCCCTCTTCTGGCGACAGACCGTCATTGCAGCTGTCTGCTCACGCTACGTTCTTACTTGTTCCTCTTAGATCCTGACTCAGCTGATTCTTTGGTTATCCATTTCTTCAAGAAATATTTAATGAGTTCCAAACAATTACCAGGCCAACAGATTTTGAGGGTAAAAAGTTGAACAAAACCATTTTCTATACTGGTTCTTATTGATTAGACAGTATAAAGGAAAAAAGACCTTAATCAAACAACGACCCTTTTATCATGGCATTGCTCTCTTTGATCCCTGCTTCCTCGTGCTTTCTTAATTGGCAGAGTTTGGCTATCCGGGGCATCTTTTGGATCTCATCAAGTTATAACGATTGTTTTTAATAAGGTATATTACTTATTTGTTTATTGACTTGTTCTCTTTTTTTCTGTCAGTATGAGTATATTAAGGTGCTGTATCTCAGACCTGAAATGTTGGTGGCAGCAAATGAATGGAAGAAGGCTCCAATATTAAATTTATCATGGTGTCTAACAGAAAGACAGTTATTAAGAAAAGCAAGTAAATCTATTTGACAAGAAATACAGAAGGAATACAGAAAAAGGAGCATTGGAAACATGTAAAATATGTTTATGTTTATAGTACATATTTTCTGTATAATGAGACAATTATGCCCAATCTTTTATGGTTTGCATGTGCTAATATTCCTTTTTATATTTGTGTATTGTATGTGTATGTATTTTATGGAAGGGGGTTTATAGACACCCTAATGCAGATAATTATATTCTATACTTTTTAGAAATAAGGTATATATAATTAAATTTTTATATTTAAAAACTTCCTATTATATACCTTTTAATATACTGAGTTGAAAATATTTGTAATTTTCCTCAAAAAGTACTAAGTAAACCAAATTGTAAGTTCTGGTCTAGATACCTCCAGATAATTTGAGAGGAACACAGCATATTTTAAGAAGCTACGGAGTGATAATTCTTTGCGTTTATAGAAAAGGAAAACTATTCCCAGGCAAGTTTAAAAGATTTGCTTCTCAAGAATGGCACAGAGGACCTTTAAATTGAGAGATTCCACTCCCAAGGTTTTTCTTCCACACTGTATGGGGAAATAGTGATGATGCTATTCTTTTCATATATCATCAGGTTTAGTCTATGAAGAATTTTAAGTAGCTTTTTCAATTTCGCAGCACTGCAATGATTTAACACCTCCCTCCTGTCCCGGCTCCACTTTAGTTTTACAGAGTTACACCCGCAGCCTGCCCTCACCCTGTCTCCTGCAAAAAAGGACTCCTTGCTTGCGCTGCGCAGAGCGCCGGTGCCCAAAACCTGCTGTGTCCAGCTGCGCTTTGCCTCCGAGGAGACACTGCCGGTAGCAGTGGGGAGCCGCCTCTTCAGTGCCAGATTCCTTCCTGAAGAAACCCACATTCGAACCTGATCAGTTCCTGCTCGCTCACCTGCAACTGGCCCGATTCTACAGGACCGGTCGAGTTTTGTACGCAATGCTCTACCGGTTTGGCAGTGTTACCGTTGGGCGCGCACTTCATCTTGACCTCCCCCCTCTGCCCGATCTGTTTCCTTCCTCTCTGCTCCACAGGCTTGGATCCAAAGGAAGCACATTTCTTTATGAAACAGTGTGTGTAACTTCATCTCAAATGAGTCTGCTAGCGGAAGTATTAAACCTGGGGTGGTTAGTACCAAATGTGGTCTAAAAGTAGACACTAGCAGAAGAAGTTGAAGTTGTCTTTTCACTACCCAAGTAAGACTGAATTCTTGGTTTTCGCCTGACTAGCAAATGTTTTACCAGTAGTAAATTGAGATAGTTTATCAGTTGAAGGGATTATATTAGTGGGTGTGGAATGTCACATGTTTCAAGACTCGGGGATATAATAACTACAAGAATAAAGGAATGAATCCCTATAGTTAAATAATTGACATTCTAGAACATTATAAGTAAAACCTGAGGGAGATTAATTACAAATTAAAAGATAAGCATGGGGGCTGGGGATTTAGCTCAGTGGTAGAGCACTTGCCTAGCAAGCACAAGGCCCTGAGTTCGATCCCCAGCACCCTGCCCTCAAAAAAAGATAAGCACGGGAAAAAAAGGGATCTCCTTTGCAATGTAAAACAATGTCATTTCTCTTCATTGTCATATAGAACAAAACACAAAAACCACACTTAGAACATAATTGGCAGAGTACCAATACTGGCTGGTTAATGCCAGATCCAGATATCAAAAATAACTGATCCTGATAAGAGACAGGAACATCTTTGTTTATGTGTCTCCAAACTTCAAATGCTCCAGTTTCCCTAAACTCAAGCCTACAGAAGTAGCAAATTCTTCCCTACTAAACACTAGCATCTCTCATTTGCTTGATGTGAGATTTTTTCATTCCCAAGACCACGTATTTCATCCTTCTATATCTGTCCTAGCTCATGTTCTGGCCACTGTGTTTATAAATGTATTAAATCATGGACTAAATGAACAGAGCATGCTCTGCCCTGGAATTCCCGTTCCATTGTGACCTCGTAAGGACAGAGACTATATATACCAAAGTCACAAGTGACAGGCAGTTTCCTAGTCAAGCTGGGACTAGGGAGAACACATATAGTTGAATTCTGAAGATGTTTGCTCTTAGCAACATAAAATTGGACAAAGCATTAATGGTGATTTTTAGCCCTCTCTTAGAATCCTGCATTTAGCATATTGATAAATACCCCAGAAGATGGTGCGTCGATGCTACTAGAATAGCTTCAAAAAATATGGAAATATTTTCATGAGCAGGATTTAAGTGCCAGCATTGCCAATCATAGGACAGAAGAAGGAATTAAGGGGCTCTAAAAAGTGAGAATACTTGCATTTTGTTAATATTTAAGTATTATGTTTGGCCGGAAGTCTAGCTAGAGGATTAAATTTTACAGAAACGCTTGGAAAATACATCATTCAATAAGGACATAAGGAGTGTACAGATAAGAGGGTAAATTGCATTACTAAGGAAGTCAGCAGTGACTCTGGATTGTGATCGGATTAACTGGATAAGAGACCATAACAGAAATAGGGTCTCTGCTAGCAATAGGGGTAATAAAGCACCACAAAACTACAAAGCTGCAGTGTTAAACCATTAGCAACAGGAATGTAGGATGCTGCTAACATAATGGCAGAAGGATGGTGCATCGTGGAGATGGTTTTAAAAACATGGCATCCTGGAAGCAAAATGAGTGAGCAGTAAAATGGGTAATACCCAGTTTGGACTTTCAGAAGAAAACAGATATATGTGTAGAACACAGAATAATTGTGCATCAGAAGTATACATGACTCACTCAGTTCTTTTGCAAAAAATGTATAACTGTACACTTGTTTGGTAAAAAATGAAAATGACAAATATTTTAAGGGCAGTTAATTACAGAGTGCAACTTCACATTGACAAAAGGAGAGCCAAGAATTTTCATTTACTACCAATTAAGATTAGAAATATTGGGCTAAGTAATAAATGGAGTCCTGTCTAAGGTGCAGGTCAAAGGTGGACCAGTAGTCTTGTTTGTCATTTCCACGATCCCTAAATGGGCAATAGCAGACATGTGCCACTCAATATCTTACACAACCACCATATTACAAACTCGTTTTATGGAGTAAGATATTTTGGGGTGGACTAAGTGAAGTCCTTAAAATTGCTTAATCCAGACCAGTCCCATAATTCAAAACAGTATTGTCTTGGTGGTAGACAGTTGGTGGATAATTTGTCTGTCATTAAAAATGGCAAAAATGATAGTGTCTTTCGTATCCCCATTTAACCTACTAAGCTGACCTCTACAGACGTAGCCGTCTTCACTGTAGCAGCTGACCAGATGTGCTCTTGTTGCCAGAGGAGACTGACATTGTAGACAGGATGTGGCGAGTGATTTTACAAATACTGTATCTTCCTTTGTTAACAAAAAAGTAACTCAGAAATAGTAATAGAGATGGAGTAGATAACCAAAAGCTTTGGCTCAAAATTATATTAACCACTCAGCATTCTGTCATTCTGTATTGTAAAGACATCGGTGTCTTTTCAACGTATCTAGAAATATAATCTTCATTGAACATATTAATTATATTATAAAACATATCAGATGACAGACATGATGAATGCTTTGGAGACCTTGGTTAACTCACACACCTCAGTAGGTAGGAGATAAACTATGAATTTTCAGATGTATGACACATAAGTATAATTTTTAAGAGTCTGCTGATCAAAGATATAGTACGAAACTCCAATCAAGTAAAAATTGGATTAAATAAAATTAAATGTAATAAAATAAATATAAAATTTTATCAACTTGCACTTCTTGTCATGAAGAGAAACTGAAAGAGAAGGGAATCTGTTTCAGCTCCATACTACTGCTTCGAAATGTGTACTGCCAGCCAGCTTTCTGGATGGTCATTGACTGAACTGGTATCTCCCCTTTTCACACGCGGCACTCAAAAGTAATTAAAATGTGCTGAAAAGGAACCACCCAGGGACAAGGAGGAGCCATCCAGGAGCCACCTGATCTCGTTCCTGCCTTCTAGAACAGGGCGTCCTGCAGTGCCCCAGCCTACCTTGGCCTGTTTCCTGCCAGGCACAAAAGCAAGAACTCTCCCTTCCGGGGTCGCTCAGCAACACATGACAGGAGTGACTCTGTACTTGCCTCTGTTCTTGACAGCGTTCATAAGACTTGGGGGACTTGTTCACCGTGAATTTTAGGGTTTACAGCCCTTTGCTGCCTATCTGTGAGTAATAAAGTCGTTTCTCTTAACTTATTCTGCCAGTTTTCTGTCTCACTGGACTTGCGCAGGAGTAAAATTTGAAGGCAAAATGCACCAGTTCGACATGGTAACCAATAAATAGTGAATCTGCTTTGCATGTTCCAAGCAACATGAAATGTTACTGGTTTTGATTGCAGTCCGTCACAGGAAGGAGGTCTGAATCATATCCATACTGCACTCACGGGAATTTTTTTTTTACTCAATCCTTGAGACCCAGCATGTCTTTTAGTACTAAAAGTATCAGTGATTGAAAAACATGCTTGTCTTAGGTAGCTTAGGCAACTATAATAGAAAATTCCACAGACTAGGTGGTCTAAACAGTAAGTATGCCTATCTCAAAGGTTCTGGTACCTGAGAGGTCCAAGAGCAGGATGTTGGCATGTAGAGAGTCTGTTAAGTGTCTATCTCCAGAGTACCAGAAAGCTGCTTCTTGCTGTACCTTATTCGGCAGAACAGACAGGGAGAGAAAGCAACCTCTCTGGTATATCGTCTTGTAAGAGTGCTAATCCCATGCTTTGTTCTTCAGCTTCATGACCTAGTTACATCCTAAATGCCCCATCTTCGAATAATATAACATTGGGGATTAGAAATTCAACATGTGATTTCAAAAGAAACAGGTGTCAGGTTATATCTGTAGGAATTCTGACAGACCACAGCGGTAGAATCACAGACTAGATACCTAGAATTCTAGAATAAGGCCACGAAATGTGCAGGAGAAAAATTGCATGCTATGGGAATAATCCCTGCAGGTTTACGGGACTACATTAGGGAACAAGGACTTAATGATGGGCACTAAGTGACCGTGTGGCAACAGCAACTCATCTTGAACTGAACTGTCAGATCTACAAGGACAGAGATTTAAACACCATCCACTAGAGTCTTCCAAACAGCATTATCAGAAAGATCATACATCATGAATAAGTCAGTTTCTTTTCAGAGATGCAACAATGATTCAACATATTCAAATCCACAAATGTAATATAGCACGAAGCTGGTAAGAATACCAGCCATGTGCTCATTTCACTAGACTCAGAAAAAACCTTTGACAAAATTCAACATCTACTCATGATAAAATAAAAACACTGACAAAATAGGAATAGAAAGATCATACCTCGAAATGATAAAAGTCATTCAAGATAAACCTACTGTCAGCATCATACTAAACGGGGAAAAACTGAAAGCTTTCCCTCTAACATCAGCAACAAGGGTGCCCATTCTCATCACTTCTATTCAATATAGTACATAGAAATTAGACAGAGGAAGCAGGTAAAAGAAAGAAATAAAGGGATACAAACAGGAAATGAGTAAGTCAACTATCCTTATTTTCAGATGAAATGATCCTTTACATAGAAGATCCAAAAACTCTACCATAAGATTCTTAGAATTAATAAACAAATTCAGAAAAGTGATGAAATAGAAAACGAACATGCAAAAATCAATAGCATTCCTGTATAACAATGACTCATCTGAGAAAGAAATAGGGAAAGCATTCCCATTCACAGTAGCTTCAAAAAGTGAAATACCAAAGTATCAGACCAACTAAGGAGGTGAAAAACTTATACTCCAAAAACTGTAGTATTCTAAAAAAGAAGAGGGAGAGACTGAATAGGCCAAAAATGGAAAGACATCCCATATTCCTGGGTAGGCAAAACTAATATTATCAAAATGGTCATATTACCAAAAATGATATATAGATTTAATAAAATTTCAGTCAGAATACCAATAACATTCTTCACAGAATTAGAAGAAAACATCATGAATTTTATGTAGAACCAGAAAAGACCCAGATATCCAAAGCAAACCTGAGCAAAGAGAGCAAAACAGGCATGACTATCCCAGATTTGAAGTTACACTACAGAGCTGCAGTACTAAAAACCTCCCAGTACTAGCGAAATAGACATGTTGGCCAATGCTGTAGAACTCAGGATGAAGAACCTGACTGAAGCACCTTTAGCTGTGCGGTTTTTGACGCTGGGTCAAAAATATACACAGCAGAAGAGATAGCTTATTTAACAAATCATACTGGGAAGTGTTGTCTTCTACATGCCGAAGAATGAAACTAGAACCATCTCTCACCCTGTACTAAAAGCGAAGTGAAATGGATCAAAAACCTAAATATAAAAACAGAACAACCAACACAGTGAAGGGACACGCTGAAGAATGGAAAGGGTTTTTGTCTGATACTTCTTGGACAGAGGAATAATATTAAAAAATAAAAATTTAGACAACAAAAGACCCGATCGAAAATGGATATTTGAAATTAATAGACACTTCTCAAAAGAAGATGTACGGGGCTGGGGATTTAGCTCAGTGGTTAAAGTGCTTGCCTTGCAAGCACAAGGGCCTGAGTTCGATCCCCAGCACCAAAAAAAAAAGAAGATGTACACCTGGCCAATAAGTACCTGCAAAATTTGCCATTAGATAAAGCCAAATCAAAACAATATTGAGATTCTATCCTACTCCAAAAGAACCGGCTAGCGTCAAGGACCCAGCGAACAACAAAAGCTGGTGAGGTGGCAGGAACGCTTTTGCACTGTTAGTGGGAATGTAGACTAGTATAACCATTATCAACATCAGTGTGGAGATTGCTCATAAAACTAAAAATAGAAATTCTGCTTTAGTGAGGTATAACTTTTCTGGGTGTCTTCCCGAAAGAGTTAAGTTTATGATATGACAGCGATACATGGATACGTATGTTTATAGCAGCACAATTCACAATTGCTAAATTATGGAAGCACTCTGTACACCCATCAGCGGGTAAGTGAATAAAGAGAGACAGAGGAAAAGGGAAGGGAAAGAGAGGATGGGGACATAAAAAGAATTAAGATGTGCTATGTATATATATCAACTCCCCATGATGTATATAATTATTATGCGCAGCAAAGATGTACAAAATCAAAAGAAAAAAAGCTAACATGATATACAATAAAGTACTATTCAGTCATAAAGAAGGATAAGTTTGAGTCAACTGTAGGAAAACTGATAGTCTTGAGACTGTAGCACTCAGTGAAATAAAGCAGACACCGATAACTATCTCGTGATTTCTCTTATATGAAATAACAAAAATATGGGAGTAAAAAAAGGGCAAGATAGTGGGAAGTAGAAAGGTAGACTTTGTGGCTATAGGAAGGGGATCCAAGTAATGGGGGGAGAAGGGGACAAGGAGAAAAATCAATTAGATGAGATATGTGTATGTACCAATTTCCCCAAACAAATGTAGTTGTTCTGTAGCTCTCACATATACAAATAAGAATAAATAAAAGAAGGAAGCAATATGTCCTGCC
This sequence comes from Hystrix cristata, assembly GCA_004026905.1. Classification (NCBI taxonomy): domain Eukaryota; kingdom Metazoa; phylum Chordata; class Mammalia; order Rodentia; family Hystricidae; genus Hystrix; species Hystrix cristata. The sequence goes on along the minus strand of PVJO010010767.1, from coordinate 51,773 downwards.
GTAAGGACGCAGAGAACCACAGCAAGAAACCTCCTCTCGCGTATATCGCTTCACACTACATGTTCCCACGTCATACTCGGCACTCCAGTGACCTTAACCTTTCACGCAAGTATTCATTGTCTTAATTTCAGTTTCATACTTTCTTTCCTAATTTTGTGGGGTATTTCCATATTCAATTAGACTAAACTGAGATACAATTTCAAATATTGATATTCTCTAACATGTAGTTATTGCTTCTCTCACCATATGACCTATTTATTTCTAGAAACTCATTTATGACTGTGGTTTATAATCAATACATTTTACTACCTTCAGGAACTTCTCATATCCTATATTTCTAGTTCAATATAAAAAAACTGTAATATTCAGATACAAATATGTGTATGTGTTTACATATAAATAAGGAATTATAAATAAAAGTATGTTTAGGATAAGAATTTCATAGATACTATTATCTACATGATTTATACAATTTTATAATTGATTTCAAACACAGATGCTGAAATCAAATATAAATGATTGAAATAATCAAGATATTACAACTATAATTGAGAGTAACAATTTTGAACTGACTCGCAGATTGTTATTTGGAAGTCTCACATAGGTAGTTCTTTTATAACAAGTTTGATTTTTACATAGTTCTGATTCAAATTATTTAGATTCATTAATGAAAACTATTATCAGAACAAATTAATACAATTTTAGATATATTTCCCTATGTTGAAGATAATAATTATTCCAATATCTGTTCAAGTTTTGTCCTCCTACATAAGGATCACATATGTGCGTATTTATATATGTGTGTACCACAGAGATACTCTGTCATATTTTAACTGAGTATCGGTAAGTCAAAGAAATTAATTTTTGTATGTAATTTGAAATACAGAAAACGGAAGAATAATGAAATGAGCATGAGCATACCCACCAACTAAATTCATTTATTGTTAACATTTTGCTACTCTTTAAACACAAGATTTGCTTACTCACATGGTAACTGGGATTTGATTTGTTATTTATTTATTTATTGTAACTTGATTTAATTACTACTGAATCATAGAAAGCGTGATGCTTCTCATATGCATGTGTTTTAGTTAACATCATGCTGTGCGGAACAACCCTTGCCCTGGAAGTACTTTCATATACACCAATAAATGTTATTAGAGATACTGTGATTTTTCACCCCTAAATATTTACCGCATATCACTTAATGCTGTATCCTCTAAGATAATTGTAATTCTCCCACAATGTAACTCAATAATTTCCTCTAATACCGAAACATTGTATTTTGAGTTCCTCAATAATTGTCCCTCTTCTTTGTCTAGGATCCAACCAAAGTTTGTTTAGCATTTTTGGTTATAAACTTTTGTTTGTCAAAGTGTACAGTTCATTTATTCACTGACATGTTTCATGACTTTTCCTGGAAGGGTTCAGACACCTGATTTTGATGACCTGAATTCCGAATTGTTTCAAATGATTTTTGCTTTTAACATATTTTTAATGAAACAGATATGCATTCAAACTTCTCCAACTTCTAATATTAAAATATGTCTTCCAAAAAACATAAAATAAATAATAAAATAAAATAAAATATGTGTTCCATTTAGTTCCTTCATGGAAGACATTTATGGTATTCTTCCCATTTGCCTTGATGTGTATAGTACGTTTTCTCACAGCAACATTCCATTTCTATGTATTACATATAACCCCCCTTATATGATTAAGAACTGAGATTAATTTTCTGCCACTCCCTTAACAAATGAAAACTCAAGTATTGACCTGTTTTTTGGTTCCAAAGCACAGGAGTTTTTAAATCTATTATAAATACTGTTCTCTTTCTTTATAATATGCAATCTCAAAGAGGGAAAATTTAGAACAATATTAACAATTTAGTCAGGCACCAAATTACTGTTCTGGACTATAGCATATTATATCCAAGTTTTTATCTCTTATGTGTTCTCATATACCAGAATATTTCTGATTCAAATGCACACACACACACACATATGTAGGAAAGTATAATATTATAATCTCTCTTTCCTGTACTGAAATGCACATGCCATTGTACACACAGATGACTTTAAATGAATATTGCTGACTATATATACCACATGGAAAGAATATGAAATAAAAGATATGTAGAGATCTTTTTGTTTAAAAAATATCAAATGTACTGAGATGTGCAATTAATATGTAGATAACTTTTCACACATGCTTGTTCCCTTTGACAGAAATCTCTGTTTTGTGTAATTTTTGGCACTTTCTACTATACTAATTTGTAGTTGATAAATTTCAAATATCGGGATTCAACATTTGCTTATCTGTAGTATGAAACTTGGAAATTTTTTAAAGCATAAGTCGAAGCATATTAGAATGATCTCGATTTTTGGAGATCATTTATAGTGGTGTCTGTAATTGGTTACTAGCCAATTAGAAATCCTCTATTCTGTTGTGTGCATTTATGCTTGGTTTCCATCCTTCCTGGTTTTTGCTTACAGAGGCTTAAAAGTCCATTTCTATGTCACGGGTACTTTCCACGGCAATATGGCAAAATTTTATTTTTCTATATGCTTTTCAATTTGATTCTGTTGTTTAACCATGTAGAAACTGTTGAAGCGAATATGTGATCACACAGGCAAATTCGATAAAAGTGTAAATACGAAGAGACAAACATGTACTTAAAAATTACGGAATACAAACAGACGAACATTCTCCTAAATAAAATTATGGCTCATCTTTTTCGAGGAGTAAGTTTTTCAGTTTTATTACATCATCTAGCTGAAGAAACAATTTGTTATACAAATAATATTTTACTCCCTGTTTTCATCTCATTGAACACTTAAAGGAGGCACTTGAAATGAAGTGCTCTTCTTTCCTTGTAAAGATAGTAAAGAAAAGAGCACCTTTAACAAAAATATTTTCTATCTTCTTCAAATATGATAACATGTCAAGATGAAGCAGAGTAGAAGAAAGTTTCTATAGCTTTTATTGGGCTCAGTAACTTGTTATGAGGTAAGAGGAGTGTTATCAAAATCTAGTTTAAATATAAGCAATGAAAAAGGAAAATACTGGGTATTCTATAAAGACAAGTCAGTGTTTAGGGCTGGGAATAATTAATTGTTTGTCTTTATAAAACAGCAGGAGTTCACTTAGACAAATAACCAGCATTTAAACGTACTTGTAGAGAAAAAAAAAAAAATAGTGAAGTAAACTTACCAGCAACTACTAATCCAAACTCAAAGACTATAATAATAGCTGTAAACAGTCTTTATTTTCCAACTTGCTATCACTAAAATGTTTACTTCCCTATAAATAGAAGTAAAGCAGCTTTTGGTTAAATACTAACTTTTGTGAAAAGGGGTGAAAAATACTTTGCAAGAACCATGCTTTACTATACTTTCAGGCATAAAATACTGAAAATTTTGAAACATTTTTCTCAGAAGAGAATATTGTTACAATATAAACATCAAATGCCATATCTACATTGAATAAATCTTTCTGAAAGTAGAAGCAGTTCTGTTTCTGTGTTAAATTTGCAAATAGAGCCCTAATATAGTAAGATTTGGTTTTATTACCTCTCGACCAAAATATTTTAGTATAATTTTAACATATTATATAATATGCCAGGATTTAAATAGAACATTAGTTAAAAATGAATTCAGGAAATATATTCATATTCTGCCTTGTTCCAGTTGAGAAATGTATATATACTTTTAGAAATGACTCAGACCAGCTAACATTTATTCAATGACAGAGCAATCAAATTTTTTGGGTTAACTTGGTTTCAATTTTTTAAAATTGATGATCACTGTCTACTGTTTTACACTGTCAGTAATAACCCAAATATATGTAACTCTTTAGTGATGTCTTAAGCTGATTCTAACATACTTTAGGCCTTTATATAAAGTTATATTGTTTTCTTATCTCACTTTATAAGAATTTTTTTACCAGAAGTTTATACAAATAGGGTGTACACATGAGATAGAGAAAAACCCAAGCAAATATTTCATCTTTCTAATTTTCTGCCCTTGCTTGCCAATACTTGTCTAGTTCACAGTATAAGAATCCCAAAATTAACAACAGTGAAAAAAAGACAAGGGAGACTTTGCACAATATATTGAATATATACCACAAATATATTATTTTAGAAAAATAATACCAGGTATTTTTTCAAAAATTGCAAAATAGTTAAAGATTTTGTTTTCTCTTTAAACATAGATCACATCATAATAAATTATAATAAATGACAGATCTCTGGTGTGTTTGATATCTGCATTCTCACTGTATGGTAATACTCCCACTATAGTGTATTTTAGGTGTTGTTTAATTAAAATTATTAGAATGCATAATATATGTCTATTAAAATCTGTGTGGTCCATTAATCATACCAATTACTAATAAAAGCATCAATTCTGGCTCATAATCCTGAGTAAATATGCCTGATTTAAAAAAAAGTGAAAGATGAATTAAAACTCTCATTCTCCAAGATGTATTTTAAATAATAGGTGAGTACATCTAGCTGCCTGCCTCCTGGCTGGGATTTTCATGATTGTCTACATGCGCATTACCAGTCCCGTCTGCTCATTATTCCCCCTTGGCTAATTGCCTCTTTCTTTCATTTGTACTAATTAGGATACATTTTGTTTGGCACATTCACTTGAATTGTGTCAGCAAGGTAAAACAGCTTTAATAAAGCATAGTCATACAACATTGCCACTAAGATCATTATCGATTAGGAATGTACCTTCAAAAATGAACTGCAGTAGGGGTAATTAAATGATATCCAAGGTATATATTTCAATGTTGTTTTTGAAATGAGTCCCATTATCATATTGTAGCTCTTTAATAATTGTAATAAAATTTGTAATGAAGTAAGCAATTCCCACTTCTTATATGAATACATGTTTTTGTGTTCTTAAGAGTTTGACAAAATTTGCTTTTTTTTATCCTTAGCAGGTACTTTGGGTCCCATGGTCATTAACAAATTATAATAGAGTTGGATGAAAGTGCTGCCATTTGGTGTCCAGATTGCCTCAAAAATTATAGGAAATCGCCATCCAGAAAGTTGACTTGTACAATTTTGCAAACTGATCGTGCTTATGGATTTGTGACCATATGTAGAGGTTCTACTGGATAAACAAACAGAAAATTTTGCTTGCAGCAAAGAAGTTAAAACTTAGTAAACATATTTCCTCTGAAGTAGTAGTTTTAGTAGTTCTGTAGGGTAAGAGATTTCAGTTCCATAATGTGTTGCTATCAAGATGCTATCTGTGTCCTGAGAAACCGGTATCAAACTATTTTTGGGAAGTGGCCATTTAGTAAGAACAGATGGTAACAACAGGCACAAGGGAATGTGGACAACATCCAGGTCTCAGATAAATAGAATCATGAGCTTAGCTTTGAAAAGAACTTGAGAGAATATTCTCTGATACGAGGTAAAACATACAGTGGATATACAAAGGATGACAAAATAAATCTCACATAGTTCAGTTGTAGTTTCATTTTGCCATCTAGTAATAGAAAAGCTCTGAGCTGAGGAGTTGCTATAAGAAAATCCCAAAGACTAGCTTCTAATCTATGAGCAAATTAAGTGACTCGTGGATAAAACATGTATCAGGAAATATGGAGAATCATGGCAGCACCAAAGAAGAATTATTACCAAACAAGAAGTATAAAACTTCACAGATAGTAATTTTGAAGAGTAAAGCATAATTAAATGAAAATATATTGATGTATAACTCATTTTTATAAATGCAAAATAAAAAATCCTTCTCAAAGAAGTTACAAAAAGAAAGAAATGCAGTTAAACGTGTTTATAAAAGCATTTTATACAGAATTTAGGTAATTAATCTTTCTTCAATCAATTCATAAGTCATTTCAGATACTATGATGAGAATGAGGGTTTCAAGCTCAATCAGAAAAGAAGAAAATGATTGGTTTGTGTTTGATTTTATCCCTATTACACTAATTCAGAATGTAGAGGTGAGCGATACAAACCAGGTTAATCCCGGATGCCAGACTGGAGGCCTCACTGTGGGGTCAGAAGAGAGCAAGCAAGCTACTTGCTACAATTCCAAATAGCAGTGGTGCATCACAGTGATTCCTCTGGCCTTTCCACATAGCAAACTCATCCACTAAACTTCATTCAGAAAACTTGAGCATTTCTCTTAAATACACTAAACCAGCCTTCATGTTAGCAATTTACATCATTTGTTCTTCTTTCTACTCCTAATTCTGACAGTAATGTTGTTTACTTGGCATCTCCTGCTCTTTAAATTTCATCTTTCCGATGAAACATTCTCTGCAAATTCTGTTTAAATAAGCTCACAACTCCAATTCTCAGTAGTAAATATCTTCATTTACTAGTTTATGTATTTTTGTATTGCTTTAGTCAGTATATGCAAATGTTTCTATATACATATATTTTTTTTCTACTAGAATGCTCACCTACAAGAGCAGATCCTTTACCCCTTTTATTTACTGATTTATCCACCAGGATTGGAAAAATCTGTGGCCAAAGTCAACATAGAATAAAAATTGTGAAAGCTATAAATGAATCAATTAGCGAAAACAAAATGTATATTCACAAATAACATGTATACATGAGTTAGGTAGTGAATAAATCATAAATTCTTTATCTACAATTCCTACATATTCTACAGTTCAATTAGCCTAAAGCAAAGCAGGTCCTGTGACTGGATGTAGTTCATCCCCACCAGGGTCTGTGGTCTTTAGTGTGGCAGTGTGGGAACTGCTGAGACTTTAAGAAGTAAGACCAAGTAGGGAGATAGTAGGGTCACTGGTGCTCGATCCTCTTAGAGGGGATTTAGTTTACATGGGATCCCTCAGTAGTTGTACTGAGATGACTGTTGTAAAAAGCTGAGCTGGGAGAATAGCGGAGATATGGCTGTGAGAGATTGTGTGCTAAGGTTGCATCTGGCCTTGATCTCAGTCCCCAGAAACAAAAAATAAGATAAAATAAAATAAGGTTAAAACCTTGGCCGAGCCATCAGCTGGTCTCTCTCTGGCTTCCTTTTGGGACTGGAATCCCTTTCTCCTTCACATGAGTCTACCTCTGCCCTCACCGACGCGTGATACAGCCAAAAGGGCTAGCACTACCTTGAACCTCAAAAAGTATACATTAAATTAGCTTTTTTTTTTTAAATGAAATTAGGCTGTCTCAGATATTTCATTATAGCAACAAAAAGCTAAGTAACACACAGCATATGAATTACTGAAAAAACATTAGTCAATGGACATTAAACATTTTAAACTTATAGAGAACTCTTTACATTCCATTTGCAAATACTATTTATGTGGTGGTGTTAGTTATATCAAAAGCACTTCTTTGTTTCACAACAATTCAATCATTTTTACCACAAATTTTGGGCAAAATTTGTGATTGTAATCCTACACTGCCTTCGGAAATTGCTAGATATCGGCATTCTAAACTTTTTTTTTATCTAAGTTTACAATTTTATTTGAATGCAACTGATAAACTAATCTTTTCCTTTCTTTTTACTTCCCTTCCTTCTTCCGTCCTATTTTCCTTCTCTTCCTCCTTCCTTTTTCTTTCATTTTATTTCTTTCACTAGAAAGTAATCTGGAGGATAATGTTTCTAAATTTTTTTTAATCTTGCTAAATATCAGTTTATATGATCCATTCTGTCACCTCAGTGTGCCAAGATCATTTCAGGATTCTAACTTGGTCATCTAAAATATTGATTATTTCATGTCTCTGTTTTTTTAAATGCTGTCAATATAATACTGGTTACTGATTGCTTCTGTAAGCATAATCATAGAGATGAAGAAGCCAAAAATTATAACAAATCTATCTGTTGTTTAAAATTAAAAAAAAGTATGCATAGTCTTGGGAATATATTCTGTATAAATGTTATGCAGAAGATACAAAATTAGTTTCCAATTTCATAAATTAAAATATAATACTTTCTGAACTCATTCAAATTCAGGCTAGTCCACTAGTGTGACACTTTTACTCTTGTTTGCAATAGCTTGTGGCTCAAGCCAATAATTAACTGATCACACAGCCATCCACCTGTTACGCTGGCATCAGGAGGAAACATCCAGGCAGTTCTGTCTTGCTGGGGCACATAGTCTCTTTCCTGTTAAATGGCAGAGCCAGGGCACATGGCCAGGTAATTCTCAACTCTCACCTATGTTTCGAGAGGCTAAGTCTCTAGAATGGTGTGGAAAACCACAGCTTTCTCCCCAAGCTGCCATCTCAGGACCAAGCAAATGTCCATGTCCGTTTGTCCCCAAATACGTCCTTGACAGCTCTGAAGCGCTAATCTTGCTCACAGTCTGCCACTTTGTCTCATCCTGTCACAAACTTCTTGCCTACCTCACAAAAAAGTCAATTAGAAGAAACTGATAGCTGAGGGAAAACATTAGTGCAGGAGGATTCTGTATAAAACAGGAGTCGTGTGTGAAGGAGAAAGCTGCCAGCCCACGTTGACAAAGAGACATTGAACTGTAGAGTGATAGAGTGTGAAGGTTGTTGAAAATTTCTTCTCCGTGCCTCACGGGGTCAGACGAGGCTGCAACATCCGGGAATTGCCTGAAATTATCACCTATCAGCTGCAATTTAAAGAAGTACCTTATCATAAACACGTGTATACACAATATGAAACTGCAAATCCTGTGATTTTCTCTGTTTCAGTAAAAATTAAATGCACCGCAGAGGCTGAGAATTGGAGTTGGTTAATAATTTTCATTTATTTCTGGGAATTTTTATGATCAGTCTTATGTTAACAGATTTCTGATGTCACACGGATCTATATGAACATTAGTTAAGGTACTCGGATTTCACGTATTCCTCTCCATTCACTCACTTACCATTATCTATCAGGATTATTTATTTATGAAGACAATTAAACCCAAGTTGAGATTCAGATCTTGTATCTCTGCAATTCATACCTTCTACGGCCTTCAATGCACATATTCAGAAAGGAACAATTAAAAGAAGATGTTTTTATTGGTCTCGTAAAGAAAATATTCTTACAGGCTAGTTGCATAAAATTGATTGGAGTAAGTTCTATACAGACGGGGAATGTACCAAGGGCTAGAGGAGTATGTTGACGAAGCAGTTAATAAAATCTGGATCCATGGGGAGGAAAATGAACATGTGTTTTGGAGCAGGTGAGGCCTCGAATATAAAAGCTGAAGGCATAGAAAGCTTTTGGAATGTGAGGATATAATTATATCTATATCTGTATCTATATCTACACATATATATTGATCAAAATGTATGGTGAATGTTTAAATAAAAATGTATTATGGTAAGAGACAGAATGCCATAATCTCTCTCAAAATTCTCCATTTTGCTTCAACAACACTAATACCATCCTTCTTGCCACTTCTTGAAGCAGTTCTGGAAGTCCTCTTTCATGTCTTTAGTTGTGCTGTGGTAGTCTGGATGCCTGGAATCAGGTCAAAATGTTTTCCTTTCTCCGTCTTTTGACTTTGGAGAAGAGCTAGAAGTTGCACAGTGCCAGAGCTATATGTGGAATTAAATGGATGCGGCTGGGCTGTTCGTTGGATGGCATTCGGCAGTGACTTTCGCCACATTTTTTAATCATACGTCCTAAAGACACTCAGAACAAAGGACTTTCAGAGCTGTTCAGAAAGTGGAAGGAGGATAGAAGTGTGTTCAAAGCAAGCAGGAGTATTCTGAGGTGGATTAATGCTAATCTGTCTTTTACTCTAATAAATTACTTTATTTAAACATACACTGTATTTTTTAATCACCCCATGTGTATGTGCATACAAAACTGTTTTTGAATACATTTTAAAAAATGTTTTGAGGTAAATTATGTTTTATGAACTGAATATTTTTATTGATGCTACAAAAATTACATTTCGTGTTCTGAAAACAAATATGCAAGAGAGAATCGTATAAATTCCCAGGAGTCCGTCGGCTTTTATTCTTTCCATTTTGTGCAATAGTATAGGGCGATTTCTGCATCCTTTGGCTTCTACTACTCTGAGAAAAGTGGAATTAGACAGGTATGGTGAGCAGATCTCTAACAACGGCCTCTCGTATTTCGTCCCCAGTCTACCCAGTCTACGTACTGATATAAAGGCACTTTGCAGATCTGATTAAAGTTAGTAATAACAGACTTTACAATTATAAGATTATTTTCGATTACCTTAGTATGTACATTTCCTTCACGTGCCTGCCTACACCACAGAAAGTAGGAGAGATGCGACAAAAGACATCAGGTAAAACTGAGTCAATGAGAAGAGCTCTACCTGCATTTGTCCGCTCTGAAAATGGAGAAAGAGGGACGTGACCAAGGAACACAGTCCGTACTGAGAGGCTGGCACTGTTTCTTGGCTGCTAACAAAGGAAACTGGAAACTTAGTCCTACAACCCTAGTGAACCTGCTTCTGCCAAACCCTGAGTGTGCTTGGAACCAAACTCTTCTTTTAAACCTCCAGAAAGGAACGAAGCTCTGTCGACACCTTAATTTTGATCTTAGGCGACTCTATCAAAAACCTAAATGCACTTCTGCGCCCAGCTGAATTTGACAGACAGGAGTACATTCGTGACACCAATTAAACAAAATTTATCCAAAAAAAGATTTAAGTTTATTGGCAAGTAGATGAGAAAAAATTAATGAAAAGAATAGATGAGAAACGGAAAAGTGATTGAGTAGATTGGAGAAGTGGATTAGCGAGTAATAGTGATCATTTAGAACATAAAACATTTTTGCTTGTTCACGAGAGGAAATTGTCTAGCAAAAGGGAATACAGTAAAGATTTAGGAAATCGCGAATAAAAGTTAAAAGGACATTACAGACTTGGTCATTCTTGCAGAGTCCGAGAAGACAGCTGCCAGCGAGCCGCTGGTGGGTGGACAGAGGTGGGATCCCAGCGGCCTGCAGGTGGGCTGTCCAGGGCTGCGGAGGGAACACAGAGCAGCGGACGTGGTGCGGCACAAGCGAGTTACACGTGAGTCTGCAGAGTGTAGCAGGGCACAACTGTGCGTATGAAGAAATCTTTTAGAAGATACCCCATTTTCTCATTCTGATCATTGATTGCTATTCCTCTGAGCCTAAGAGGCCAGATTTTGAAAATTATGAAAGATTTCTGTCTCATGTTTTTAAAATGGGTGCAAGCCCTCAGAGTATCTGTGTTAAAATCTTGTTCATCTATTTGGTTTATCTGTGATTTTAAGTGTTCAGGAGAAAATTACCTTTGAGATCTTCAATGCCTTTAAGATTTTTTTTAATTTAATTTTATTTTAATAGTACATTTTAGATGTACATAGTGATAACATTCATCATAGGGGATTTGTACCTGTACATGATATATCTTGTTGCTTCTTTTTTCCCATTCCCCTCCCCTCCCTTCACCCTCTTTAAGATTTTTTTTTTTTTTTCTTGCTTGCAATTGGAAAGTTGAACCAGTTCAACCTTCATTTGCTATTATTGGAAAGAAGTGTACAATGAAATTTGACTATTCTATCTGTATCACTGTCTTAAATTTTCTGGTCTGATAACAAAATCCCATAGAAGAGGTAATTTTTAATGGTTAGGCTGGGAGATGGAGGGGCTGGCGGGTCTGGCATAGATTGAACAGCATCCTCTGTGGCGGGGGTCTGGCCTCTGGCCTAGAAGCACCATGCTGCTCCCTTCCCACGTTGTGGGAAACAGGCAAAAAGCACTCAATTATAAGCTTTTACATGGCAGAGAGGTGGAAATGCAAAAGCCTATATGAAGCTTCTTTGAACTCCTAAGCTTTAAAATACGTTTTTATTTTTAATTGGCACATAGTAATTCTACATATTTATGAGATATGAAAGAATATTTCAGTACACATATAGAATGTATAGTGACCAGACTGGGGTAATTGCCATATTTATCACCCCAGACATCTATCATTTCTTTGTCTCGGGAACATCAAAAATTCTCTCTACAAGCTACTTAGAAATATTCAGTTAGTTCCTTATAAAATCTCTATAACTGATTCACCCAAATCCCTTTCCAGACATTACAAATTCTAGGATGAATGATGATTTCTACCTAAGGTCCCCATTAGGTCAGAGTAGGGGAGGAATTAACACTCATTGTTTAGGAAATAGTCATCTCTCAAGTATTTCTTTGTGTTTCTGTTGAATAAAATAATCATGAATGTTAAGAATTTATTTATTTTAAATGAAAATAAGTAATAAATATCCATACAAATCTCTTAATTTACATTTCCAAGTCTTTTCTATTATACACTTGAGCACCTAAATATGGATCTTGATGTGACATTTGCAGTTTGATTTTCTTTCTCTGGACTTTATTTGTTGGCTATTATTACTGCAAGTGCTTTGTTGGGTGGAGTGTTTCTCACCTTGTGTTCTTAACTTTAGGAACTTCACTGACTCCTTTCTGCTGTGTATGTTAAAGGACAGACCAGACTAATTCAGAATGTGTCAACAAAATTACCAAAAGCCTCCTTCCTTAACGTTAAGATTATCAATTTCAATTAATTAATTTAGCATTTAGTTTATTAATTTTAAATGTATACAATTAACTTTTTCAGGTGTATACGTATTATTCACAGTGTGTAGCTTCATATGTTTAAGAGTTTCTGTTTTTGTTTTTGTGTTTTTTTAGTACCCACAGTTAAAACCTTTAACTGTAGCAATTTACTTAGATTTCTTGGGCTTGTTTGTTAGTAAACATAAAAAATTTGCTCTGGACATTTCTGGTAAACATTGTGAACCATTACACTTTCCATATTTACATTTTAGAAAATTTAATGATTCATTAAATATCTTATATATTTTTCTAGATCTTGATTCTAACAAAAATATTTTAAAAATTAGATTCATATTACCTGAGGGGCAATTTCTTCCCAATTATATTGAAATGGGATTAAATTGTATATCATTATTTTATTAAATGCCTTGTATATTTTCATATGAAGAAATAATACAACTTGGAAGAAACAATGGAGTCATAATAGGGTGGAGTTAGAGATAAATATATACATATGCATTTTATGTAAGGCATAGAGGTGACCATTTGATAGAACTAATTAATTCAGGTTTGGTTTTTTTTTTTTGTTTGTTTTGTTTTTTTTTTTCAGTTTTTTGAGACAGGGTCTGGTTGCATAGTCCAGGATGGTCTTAAGCTCACTATGTAGTCCAGGCTAGCTTGGAACTCATGGCAATTGCCCTGCCTTAGCCTCCCAAGTGCTGGGATTACAGCCCTGTGTCACCACACCCGGCTGAGTGTGAACTAATTTTGTCCGGTGTTCTCAGTGGAGTTAGTTTTGTTAACCAGCTTGACTAAGCTTATTCCACATCAAACACCTAAAGCAGGTATATGTTGTAATTTTATAAGTAAAAAATAAACTTAAAAGTATTATTTTTATAATTATTTTAAATGTCTTGAAACTGAAAATTAGTCAGTAGTTTTATTTTCAAAAGCAATCATGATCTAAAAAATTCACTGCTTATTAATCTAAAACCCCACATTTGCACTGTGCTGTTTTAAAGGAAGTTTAATAAATTAATAATGTCGATCTGAAATAAGAAACACAAATTAACATTTGTCAATGGCAGTATGTTTTCAAAAACCGGAGTACAAAACCCATAGATTTAGTGATTGTTTTGGAATTTAATAACTGTAGTAAGAAAAACATAAAATAAATTTATCATTTGTTGTTTTCCATACATTGAGTTTATGGATATGCAAAATACACTGGCAACTGTTGCTGTGTGTATATAAAGTCTTTAAAAATACTTATGTTAGAATAATGAATCATTTTAAGTGGCAAATTGAATTTGTATCTTTTTAATAGATTTCTCCAAGGACTAAAATTTGTGTAGCAATACCAATAATTTATACTGGAAGTAAATTAATACAAATAAAATTCTGAAAATGAGAAAACTTAGATTAAATTAATTAAAAGTTATATATATAACACTACAATCATAAAAATCCAGAACTCTTAGAAAAATTGGCACTTTTTAAAAAGAACACATCCATGGAGTACTAGGATATTTTTTTCTAAATATCAACCTGAAATTTATATGAGTTATGAGCAATTTTCACCTCTCCTAAGAATTCGGTTACAATGGGATATTCAGAGGAGCATTTTACATGTCTCAAGTAGAAAAGGGATCATTTGCTTTTTAAAAGTATCCAGTACAATTTAACAACACTGAGAAGAAATAGCCTTTTTAAAATAATTATTTTCTAAGGAAATGCAACTTACTATAGAAAGCTATGTAATACCAGAAACAGATTGCAAAAGATCTTCTATATCAATAAACTCTCACATCATTTTATCACCTAATTTCCTAGGAAAAAAAAGAAGAAATCAGAGCTTCTTAATTGTGGCATTTCATTTTCACTTCACGTAGAAATGGCAAGTGAGTTATAGATTTCTATCTATAAATGTGTTGTAAATAGGGAAATATCAATACTTCCAAAAAGAAATCAACCTGTCCACATTCTTCTAGTTCCTCCATCACATTTTTGTTAACTTCAGGGCGTAAAAAAAGGGTACAATTTTATCAATTATATTAGTAACAACTGATTGTTGTATGAGCCATCATGTAACATCTAGATTTGTATAATGCAAATTTTAATATTCATACTAATTTTGACTAATTTTAATAAAAAGTGCCCTTCAAATTTATCTAAGGCTATTTATATTTAACTTTCTAAATTATACAAAAGGTAAAGTAACCAATTTGAAATAAGTTAATCCACTATTAGGTCACTTTAAATAATTTGGAATAAAATTTTTAAAAATTAAGGCCATACATTTAATCAACAAAATGGCAGTTTGTCTGAATTGTATACATGTAGTACTATAATCTAGATCAGAACTATGAGAACGTTTTGTTGAGCTCATTAATGAAGATCACTGCACATCAGACACTTCTGTATTTGAGTGTGTATGTGTATAGTTTAAAAATAAAGTCTAAAATGTATTATATTGGGAAAGGGAAGAAAATGTCCAAATGGGAAAGGGAACAAAGGAAGGGGAAAGGAATAGAGGGACAAGAGGAATAAGAAATGGAAGGAAAAAATGGAAACAAAGCTTTTGTAAATAGGGAGGGAGGGGGGTGAGGGGAGGGGAATGGAAAAAAAAGAAGCAACAAGATATATCACGTACAGGTACAAATCCCCTATGATGAATGCTATCAATATCTACATCTAAAATGTACCATTAAAATAAAATTTAAAAACAATACAATTAAAATGGGAAATGGGATTATAACAAAACTCTTCTTAAAAATGTTTTTCATATTGAGAATATGAATACATTATACAAATATTTATTGAAAGGAAATTACTGTTAACTGTAATTTTTGTAGTATTTATATAATGCAGACTTAAAAGATTGACAACGTTATGGAAAATTGAACAGCTGTTATTTTTAATTAAGTGAGATGATTTGACTACAAAATCATGTTCCTGAAACTTCGTCTTATTCTTATACTTCATATCATGTTCAAAGAAAAATATTTCAGCAAAATTATGTTATCCTCCTCTTTCATGTCTGTTATCAAAACTGAACGTCTGTTGAGTGAAAATATTTCAGCCCAGTTCTGTTCCCCACTTTCTCTCTGCTGACTCATTTCTTAGTGTTTCCTCATATTTTTATGATTTGATTCACTTGTGAAGACGCAGTCTGCATAACTTTGTTATCAAAAGTATTTTAGAACACGACGGTCTGTTCATAAGACACAAAGAATGTAATAATGTAACTTTAAAAGTTATTTATATGAAAAAGGAAGAAAGACATTGGCCTGCCTCCACCACAGAGCAAAGTCTTGTAAATTGCTCTTCTCTTTCTCTTTTTTTATTACACCCTGGGAAGGTTTGGGCCGCCCCTTCCCTTCATTCTTCTAGAAAGAACACAGTCTATGTATTACAATTAGAGCAGCCACATAAAAATACTGCCAAGATAAAAAGCTGCCTGTGATTTTAACTTGAATTGTGAAGAAAACATACTATTATTTCCAAATGCTGTGAAATAAAAATTGTGAATAAGAGTATTAAAGTTAAATGGCATGAGTATGTATGACCTGTTTATGTTAATCAACTAAACAAAAGCTGTCATATAACAAAATGAAATGGATTTCTGTGACACTACTTATATTACACTTGTAAAATACTTGAGTTATAAAATACTTAGATGTTTTGAACTATAATTCAGAAAGGAAAGAGGGATACAAAATGAATATAAACAAAAGAGAAGTGAACAATAAATTAGTGTCTTCTGGAATATGTAAAGATCAGTTGCAACAATACACAGTATTTTCTCCTGTTAATTTTATTTATAATATGATAATCTAATTACAGTAATGATTTTGACTGTAGGTAAAATTTAAAGACAGCACTCATAAAATAACAGAAATAAAACAAAAACTACCCTATGTTACCCTAATGAGCACAAGCTCTGAATAAATTTGGAAATACATTATATTCCTATAATATTTCATATCATAAAAATTAGTTATCCTCAAATTCAATGAAATTATATAGTTAGATTTCTATGAAATCTTGAGAAAATATATTAAAAATTGGTTCCAACTAATTTTACATTTCATAGAGAGAAACTATTTCCAAAAATATTTTCAAATAGAGTAAAAATTGAAGAATATGCCCTAATTAATATATGATATATTATATATTAATTCAAACATTAAAATATATATGAAAAATGCTTTCAATTAAATGAAAGATGATAGTTTACTTAAAAGGCTTCAGGCTAATTGGATGTTTATCTGGAATTAAGTGAATTATAACCATGCAAGCACTATGGAAATTTTCAAATCAATTAGCAGTGTAAGTGTGAAATAAGCTAGTAAGATATCTGGGATGCGACATACTGTGTGAAATAAGGTGAGTATATCTTTTTTTCATTTTAACCAAACAATAAATTTCTATAGAGGAAAATATCTCCATAATTAAAATAAAAACTGTAACTCCAAGATAAGATAAAAAATTATAAAATTATAAGTCTGTAGCAGATTGCTATGCAAATAAAGTTATAAACCAAATTAAAATACTGTGCTGAATACAAAAGTTTAGGCTCTAGGATACACTGCAAATATTTATGTCATGGGGCAATTTATTATCTCATGATATACATACATTATTTAATGTATAGGTTTCTCATGTAAGGGAAAATATAACAATGGACAGAGTAAGTACCTACTGTACAACTGTATTTGACTAACAGATGTATATCTATCTACATGTGTGTGTACATATACATATAATCATTATTTATAACAGTATGATTCTTGGAATATGATAAATGTTCAATAAATGGTAACTGCCTACCTGTAAATATCACTAATATATAAAGTCATTTTATAGTTTGGATTTAATGTCCCCCAAACTCCCATGTGTTCAGAGGTAGGGCTTTTAGAAGACAATTAGACCATCAGTGGATTAATTTACTCATAACTTCACACTTAAATGTCTTATTAGTAGGTGGGAGCTGGTTGGAAGAGGCAGATCACTGAGGATGCGACCTGGAAAGACATATCTCCCTCCCAGGCTTCTGTTGCTCCCGCTGCTTCCTGGCTGGGAAGGGATGAGGGGCTGTCCCCTGCCCAGGCCCAGTCACCACCATTCCCTCCTGTGGAGCAAATCCTCCAAAAGCCACAGGCCACAATAAGTATTTTCTCCCAACAGAGGAATAGTGAAATATAAAAGAAACTTAGAAAAGTTTGCAAACAGCATATAAGTGACAAAATAGGAGGAAATAGAAACAAGAAAATTCTAATTACATATACATCATTAAAGACCAACTTGTTTAGGTTCTAGATATAGATATTATAGATTTACCAAAGTTTTTGTTTAGTAATCATGGTCTTGAATGTCTTGAATACTTTCTGAAGCAAAGTATTTCATAAGACATGTATGTAAGGATTTTTAATACAATCTGTACTTGGAAAAGGCAAACAAAATAAATGGGAGAGAAAAGGGGAGAGGGAGAGGGAGAAACAGAGAGAGAAAGATTCAAAACAACTTGAATGCACAAAAATAGAGAAACGGAACAGTTCTATGGCCAAGGGACTTTGAACAAATATTATTCTGCCTTGTCTGAGCAGAAGTTTTATTTCAGTTGTGTGACTTGGCTGAGCATCTTTCAAATCTGTTCTTTGCTATGTGGACAGTGTGTTTTAGGGGCTTATCTTTCAGCTGTAGTCACAAAATGAAAATATGCAATGAACAGTCAGGCAAGTGACCAAGAAGCATGAAGCAGAGTGACCACTGACTGTAGCTTTCATATAAGGGAGACAGAAATAAAATATCTGGTGATAACAGAGGTTCCCCATGGTTATTCGCTAAAGCTGAAAAACCAATGACCCTACAATGAAATATTCTAAATCTATTAAAATAACTAGATATGGCAATATAGCAGCATGGATATTTTCCAGATACATATATGCAAATATGTGTTTACAATATGCAACAGACAACATTCTGAACATTTTGTCCTGTTCTTTCTGAAAATTGAAAAAACACATATACATGTGTATAGAAAAAGACCAAAGTTTAATCTGAATACAAAGGAGAGGGTGTTCAATGGTAATCCTTGGTAATCCTTGGTCAGAGAACTGGATTACCACTTTCTGGGGAAAAAAAAGCCATTAAATATTTTATAATGTTGGATTTTGGAAAACATCTGGTTGCTAAATGATAATTGTGTAAATTCTTGCTCCTTGACGCTATCATATTGTGTTTTTGGAATATCTGCGGTTCAAAATGCTTCATATCTAATGAAACACTTTCCTTTGGGCTGCTATTTGTATAATGCATGGAAAGATTCAAGCCACAAAATGTATGTTGGCTTTGAAGACTACATACGCTTCTCGAACATCAATGTTTCAAATTGTCCTTTTGTTTGGAAGTTTTGCCTCTTGAGAAATGTACAAAATTAAATCTCAGGAAGAGTGAGAGAGAAGCTTTAGTTAGTAAGGTGGAGATAGGTTACTCCTGAGAGCCTTCTCAAGTACCTCAACTGAGGAAAGAGCAAATACAAATAGAAGTTGAAGATTTGAAAATTGATTCCTTTAAAGCTCTTCATGCTGGTATAAACTCCTTAGAAGGTCTCTTTATACTCCAGGTATCTTCCTAATCCAGTTGAAAGAACATTTATAAAGAACAAAACAATGCAACTCAAAAGGTGGTAACTGGATGCAAACCTTCAGACCTATAGAGTACTAGAGGAAAGACAATGTACATGGAGGCATCAAGTATAGGTATCTTTTTCAGGCATGTTGATCATGAACAGAGACTCCAGAGCATATTAGCAGCTGGAAGAATGGATATCGAAAGATGCTGAGCCCACGATTCAGGAGCTGAAAAAAATCACAGGACTGAATTTATTGCTTATCATAGTAATAGCTATGCTAACAGGTATGCTGCAGTCTCTCTTAGCAGTGTTGTTTGTGATCTAAACTGGGTGGATTTTCTGGAACCCAATCAAGCCTGCGTCACTTGGGGGGAGTGTGCTTGTTCTTGATTATCACTTTCTGGCAAGTTTAAGGAGACAGTGTGTTTTTGATTGGAGGATATCCAGAAGCACAGGGATATTGCAGACCCATGGAGTGCAAGAACGTATTCACTGAGGCAACGTGTCCTAGACCACTTATGTTTGTTTAAAAGCAATTCTGGTGAATCTGTGTTACGGCCATGGGATAGTCAGTCTCTATTCTAATTGCTACCACACTATTTCAAGTTGCCTGTATTCAATACCTCTGATCCAATGTCTTTCAAGTCTATCTTGCAATTTATTACACTTAGGATTTTCAACCATTTTGCAATACAATTATTTTCCTCAAATTCTTGGGACTGCCAACGGTAAATCTAATGATGAATTCAGGTCCTAATTATGCTAACTCATTAATGGTATTTGCCCAGTTAGGCACATTTCTCTCCTCTTTAATGATTTCTATTTCCTTTTGCTCATAGAACAACATATTCTGTAAGCTTCTTCCTTATCAGGCTCTTTTGCTTCTCTCTTCCTCTCTCTGTCTCTCTGTCTCTCTCTCTCTCTCTCTCCTGCTCTCTTTCTCCCTCTCTTTTTCTCCTTGGAAGCAATTAGTGCTCATTTTTAAATTGTCTTTACTTCAATACTCACTTTCTTAGTTACAAAGTTCAGTTTGATATTATTTATATGCCATGTTTACATTGAAAATGCTCAATTTTTATCACCCCTCAATATGATCCATATATTCCAGATTCTTACCACATGATTCCTCCTATTGACTAATGACCCAAACACCCAAAAGTAATCTCATCCATTACCTGTTCTCTGTAGCAATGAATTATGACATCTTGCTTTATGATAATTCTATCTTAGAAGACTAAGAATTTGAATGACAGAAAAGGAAGAATAAAATAACTGGAGGTGAGAAGGAAAAGTTCCAAATGACCAGGGTGAGGACTGAAAGCAATTTGGAGATAAAGGAAATGGCCAAGACAGTCATGAAGCTTTCAGCTGTTTGCCTGACTAACACACTCAGCGCCCTGTGGAAACAGGCTGGCGTGCAGCAGAATCCCATGCCCCCTCCATTCTCAGGGATGTGGCCCAGCAGAGTATGAAGACTGATTCTGGGGGCGGCCCAGCACGTCAGGGCTGACAGGTGAGAGGCTGTGCGCGGTGCCTCACTGCTCTGGTGAGGAGTTCTCATCAATGTCTGAGGAGCTTTAGTTAAGAACTTTGGACACTAAGCCAGTTGGGTTATTTCCAAAATACCAAAGAGGAAGGAAAAAGTACCATTTAACTGGTCTCAATTTCTGTTTTTGTGTAATGAAAAGGGGTTAGACTCACATAGGTTAGTCTCATGAGACGCACCAAACTATGATGCAGGAACGATCTTATCTACCCGGCATTTTAAGCAGGAAAGTACTAAGAGACTACATTGGGGAAAGAATTTATGGCTATACGTACTCAGTCCTGAATTTGGCTTTCGATCCCAAAGCATTTGTTGATGGTTGGACAATTACAATTGAAAAACAGTTTATAAAAATGATCACAGAACAAGCAAAGAACCCTCCAATAATTTGGGGGTTTAAATTATTGCAGTGTATAAAGTATATTAAAATATAATGTGGTAAATATATAATGTATATCTTTAATGTATAAAACTAGCATTTAATTCTCCAGATGATATAAATATTTATGCCATTTCTATGCAATCATTTAAATTCTGTGTATATTATTGTTCAGAAGGGAATATTTCAGGGACAATGAATTCTCCTGCTGTTTTGCTGTAGTTATTTGAAAAATCAAATTAAAATGATCCCTTTTCAATGTTTTTAAAGAATGTTTGTGATATTTATAAAAAATATTTTAATAGATAAGTTCAAAGGATAAAATGTTATTTGAAAAATATTCAATCTTTTTAAGGTAGGATTGTTAAATTATTAAATTTCCAACAGTTTCCTTTATATTAATTCTACATTTTGTACTAGTATCCTGAAATCTAGTTATGAATAATGTTAATGTTTTATGTCTGGGGTTTCTTAGTAGGTCAAGTATTAAAGAATTTTTATTATGTTACCAGTATATTGTGTATATCAAGTGTGTTATGAGTATCAGAATTATATACTATAGGACGGTTCACTAGAGTCTACTAGGGAGATAGAATGGAAGGAATAAAATAAAAAATCACATTATAGTTTTCATTTTATTCTCAAAATAATATGCTTGATCTCTGCCCTCTAAGTAGGAAATATTTACTCCACATTGCTCAAAGATGCCTGGTAATTCCTAGGCAGCTTACAAAATTTGCCATTTCATATTTGCAATAAAAGTAATGAGACATTTAGGAAAGGTGGAATAAAACAGCCCTGGAGCCAAAGAAGAAGAGAGCATTCCTCCAGTTAGTACTGTTCTAGTTAGCATCTAGCAGTTCCCAGAAAGCAAACTGAATCTCAGAGAGGCGATAAATTAGTGTAAGAGCTCACTACAGCCCAGTTTTCATACTTTAATCTCATAGTGTCTCCTACTGCACAGGACTTAAGGTTTATACAAAGGGAAGGAAAACTTCGATCTCAGTTTTTCTTCCTTTTCATCTAAACATGGTTTTTAGTCTCCAAGATCCGACCAGAACAATGTATTTCATGATCTCCCTTCCCATGGTTAGCTTCCTTGTAGAAATTTGGCTTAATTTTTCTTTTAATCACCTTTTCCCTATTAGATATTTCTTAAATGTAATATATTTAAATGTGATGTGCTAACCCCTCTTATACTTCCAGATTATGGTTCTCTGCAGGGAACTGTTTATTAAACTAATAATAAGCTGTTTATTAAGCTCATATATTGCTGACTTATTTAGGATAGACTAGAAATACTCTATATTCCCTTGTGTCATCATTTTTGCTTTGGGATGTACCTAAGTGTATAAATGCATTGTCAAATATATGTACAAGTTTCATATATATATGTAGTTTTCAAATACATTCATCATTTTTATTTATCAAATTTGTGAAAATATTACTAATTTGTTGCTAGTCTCTTCATTCTTAACAGCTTTTATATGCCTATGAAATGCTTATAATTCATTGAAATTTCAGTGGAAAATTGCTTCTTCTCTAAGAGCTACTTGATGATAAGAAAGCTGGTTATGATTTTCCCAGAAAGGAAGTTACGCTTGTCAAGAAAATGAAAAACCCCAGAACTGAAAATTTGACTTCCAATTTTTTTTTTCAATTTAAAAGATTTTTAATTTCCACTGGTAATATAAAACAAATACTTAACATTTCATCCAATAAGAGACATGAAATTTTCACATTATTTATTCATACCTATCAGAAAGCCATCCGATTCAAAAAAATAATATGTCTACGTTACAATTTAATTATGGTAATCAAATGCTCTCAAGTTTCACAATAATATCTATATCAGAAGGACTCACTTTAAAATCAGGTCATTCCTCAAGTCATCATTCCTCTTTAGGCTCTTATTATCAATATCATTTACTTAAATTTTTTTAGATTTCATGAGAGCAACTTTTTTAATATCACAGGAGAGCTGTTTTCTAGGATTTTACTCAATAGGTGTTTTGTTGATGTTTCCTTATACTTAGATTCAGATTACACATCTTTGGAGGACTAGAGAAGCAATTATGTGTTATTCTCAATGCATCTTATCAAGTAGTCCATAGTTTTGTTTTGTCTTATTAAAAATGATATCAAGGGGCCAGGGATTTAGTTCAGCAGTAAGAGCACTTGCCTTGCAAGCACAAGGCCCTGAGTTGGATCCCTAGCTCAAAAAAAAAAAAAAAAAGATATCGATTAGAATCACTCGATTAGAGCGACCTTAGCCAGGCTACTGCAAAGTAGAGCAAATCTTTTCCCATGGCAACTAATAAACATTTTGCAGAGTAGTATTTGAAGCAATGTAAATATTCCCTCCTTTATCAATACTTCAATTCGTTTCTAAATTACTTAGAAATGGACACAGTATCCTAGTTTTTTGAGAAGCTTGCAATGCATTACAATCACTTTTTATTACGATACTCAACATTTCCCATGTTTTCCCAACAGGAGTCTCTTCAAGAAAGATTCAGTGTCCTCTCCTTTTCTTCTTCAAATACCCTCTTGCTTTTATAGTGTATTTCACTATTTTTCAGAAACTTGTCTATTTTCTTCCTCCTCCCTTAAAATGACACATTTCTCTAATTAGTAGAGATTATTTAGGAGCTCAAATCTGAGCATTAGATGAACTTATTACTAAAAGAGTGTTCCAGAGGTCTTCTCATTAGAGAGAAGGAAGGAACGTGTGTTTTGCACTCACACACACACACACACACACACACACACACACACACACACTTACAAGCTAACATAACATGTATTTCTATATCTATATATATTACTATGTTACAAGAAAAAGTGTATTTCAATAGAAGTCTAGAAATTTGTATTCTTGTTTTCTTCTTGTAAATATTTGAAAGTCTGTTCTCCAAAAGAAGAAAGTCAGTCTGCCTTGATCTTTAGTATAGTTATTTGTTTGATTAAACTCTGCTTAAATTAACAATCTTATTACCATTGTCAATAGGACACGGGCCTCACTGCTCAAGCTGTGACCACTTATCCCAACAGTTCTCTACACAGGAGGACCCTGCATTTTTTTTTTTCTTTTCTCTTCTGAAAACCTACATCCGAATCCCTTTTGATCTTTCTTCTGACCCTGATGCACATACCATACCAATCCCTTGAGTTCCTGTGATCTACACTCTTTCTGAATTTCTACACAAGTACACCATCCCCTTAGGGATGGTCTATGTGGTTCTTCTCCTCACTTGTTCTTCGATTCCTCCTCATCCTAGGCACTCCTTCTGTTTGGAAATTTCCTTTATCCTGCAAGGACTCTGATACTCCGCTTTGGGATGATAGCTGTGACCTGCCCGCCATCAGACATGAAACTACTATGTTTACTACTAGAACCAACAATTTTAGATCTTATTATTCAGAAAGAGAAAAGAAAGAAAACAAAGAATGCCTACATGGAATCGTAGTATATGAACAGGAAATGACATATTGATTTACATTAAAGTATACTGTACTATAATTGAACATGTTACATTTTTCTGAAATATTCGTATTTTATCAGGGAAGAAAATACTTTCATAGAGAATTCATTCTTAATTAAATTTGCAGTGTAGAAAAATCAGAAAATAGTGTTTTCTCCCTTGTAGATTTATTTTGAAGGAAGAGATGTTAAAGGGTAGATTTTCATGACTTTTAGATTTCCTTAATATTAAATTTTCGAGGTAGCTATCTCTTCCTTCATTTTGCATAAAATATGGATCCCATAGAAGTCATATTACCAAACCAGAAAGTTTGGTAATATAACAACTATGTACAGAAAAGGTTTGAAATACGGTGGTACCTTGGTTAATGAAGGCTTTTCTTTGCAAACAATTTGGTTTGCCAACAGGAGTATGTGGCAAAATTTTATGTTTGTTTGTGGACTCTCCATCTGGTGACAGACACAGCCACAGCCATCTTTCCCACATGTACATGAATGTGGCCATCTTTTCCAGAATCATGGAATGAATTATGTTTGTGAACTGAAGTACTACCGTACAGTTATAAGATATAAGAATCTGTAGGCTTCCAGAATCTATCTAGTACTAATTCTAATCGAGTACTTCTAAATAAGCATAATTCTAAACACTTTACATGGATTAATTTACTTAATCATTATAATGATACAAGGACACAGTTTTTTTTTCCTTCCTCATTATATTGGTGAGTAAAGTGCAGCACAGATGTTATTAAAATTCCTTTCAAAAGTTATACGAATAGTAGAAGAGCTGGAATCTAAGCTAATCACCCTGCATTGGTTAACTACTTTGTAATACTGACTTTGGCGATTCAGCAAACATAGTCATTGTTTGGTGCTAGATCAGAAACATCTCTGAAATCTCAGCAACTTTTTATATTAACTAAGTAAGTCCCAGAAACCTACTGGAATTGCCATATATGGTATTTTTGTTATCTACCTTAAGAGTTCTCACCACTGAATCATCAGAAGGGCACTTATCTGTGACCAGAGAAAATAGACCTTTACTCTTATCTGTCCTTTTAGGGCAATAAATGTGATAAGATTTCTTTTCACTGGAGCAGCTTACTTATTTCTGACTCCCCCTACTTTTTTATACAATAAGTTAAAACTTGGCTGCTTTTTTTTCTCATTGACAATACAGCTAATTCTACTTTTCTTTTCTGTAGAAAGGTATGTGAGTTGCAAAGTGTCATCTAAACTGTCGATAAGCATTCCTTTTCAGATGATGTTCTTTATTTAAATTATATTGGATGTTGTAATTCTAAAGAAACATTTTGATTTTTGATATGACTAAATTCTCTGAACACAAGGAAATATTTATTGCCATTAAGTATCAGAAAAAATGGGAAATGTTTTCACTATACCTTTTTCCCTTTGAATGCTCTCAAAATTCTCGTCATTTTTAAGCATTATTTCAGTAAAAATGCATCTAAAGACAAAAAGTATTTCTATGTTCGTATGATTTGCTATAATAGTTTCCCTCCTTGTAGTGTTCTTGAGACTTTTCACACATTTCTGTCTATCTCTCTTGAAGATAATGCCTTTCATCAGCCCTGAAGGGCCTTGTTGTGAACCTCCCTTCTGCATGCACATTAATCAGCTGTGCTGTTTTAGTTTTAAGATAAGAAACTGTGACATCTCTTGAAAAAATATTACATACATCTTTTTCATAGTGCACCTCATCAGAGCACTTCAAAGCAATTAACAACAAATGGGGAAATACTATTCTCAGGGAAATTTATTTCACAGCTAAAAACAGATAAATCCATTTCATGGTTAGAAATATTGGCAACGGGATGAGATTAAATGAGCTTCTAAAAGTTCACTTTTTACTATAAGCAGTTCATGCATTCTATAGACATTTTCATGTTCTAATCTCTAAGAAGTGTTTCCTTCCTTTTTCATGTAACTTTATCCATAACATGATTTTTTAATGAACAATTCTACAGGGCAATACAAATTTAGGAATCTAAATGCAATTTATTATGTTAAACTGAAATTTGGATATAGGTATGGCTGGGGATCTGAAAAGGAATTCAGATACCAGGACCCAGCTGCTCTGTAATTTTGTTAGCAATATGACATAAGTATGATCTCAGGAAAATGTGTAGGCTAATCATAAATTTCTAAGTATGCTAAGCTATCTGTAAGTATTGCTAAATTCAAAATAGAACATGTAACTTCCTAATTAATAAGAAACATGAGTATAGCACGTAGCTTCTAGTCAATGAGGAGCCTGTTTTCAACACAGCCTGTAAGAAACCAATAACTCCTGGAACAATACATGGAAGAGTCCTTGTGTGCAGACACCTTCTCCTGGGTTGACCCAGTTTGCCGAGTCGGCCAGGCATACGATTCCTGGAGTTGTGGCTCTATGCAGCCTGTTTTCCAAAAGTTTCTATATGGGACACTGACTGGTACAGAGACTGATATTGCATTTAATAAAAACAATTTTCAATAAGATATGTCAAATATGTTCGAATATCTGAAGAAAATCTCATCTAAAGTGGTAAAGGAAAACATTAAGGTATTTAACCATTAAATATAGCATATTAATAAAAACACAGAAGTTTTAAAGAAGAACCAAACATAAATCATGAAGGTGGAAAGTACAAGTAGTGATCAAAATGTATGGTGAATATTCAACTAAAAAAATATAGTAAAAGTCACATTGCCATTAATCTCCCTCAAAATATTTGCCCTTACTTTGAATGCACTTAGGTCATTTTTCTACCACTTTCTGAAACAGTTCCTAAATTAAATTTCTTGAATGAATTCCTTATTCGTGAGTGTTTTCATGAGGTGTGATAAAAAATACGGTGACTGCTATTGCTGAGGGCCATCCACTGGAAAGGCAGACTTGTAAAAACATCACGGTGTGTCCTCGTTTACCTCATTCATTGCATCTGGCACTGTGCAATTGTTGGCTCTTTCCTAAAGCCAAAATGACCATGAAAGGTAAAGGTTTTGAATCAGACATAAATCCACAGAGTAGAATCGAGGGTACATAAAACTTCGTAGTTACATTGCTTATTTTTATAGCTTTTTTCATTCATTTTTTCCCTAAGAATATATACAAATACTAAAAATCATGTGGAAGAATGCTGAACACCATTACTTTGTAGAGAAATGTAAATCTAAACCACAATGAAATATTGCTTCTTACACGCTAGAATTGTTCTAATCAGAAATAAAAATAATAAACACTGGCAAATATATGAAGAAAATGGATCCCTCAAACACTCTGGGTGAGACTGTAATGGCACAGCCACTATGGAAAGCAGTGTGGCAATCCCTCAGGACATGAATGCACAATTCTTGTATGATCTAGCAATCCCACTTCTAGGCATTGATAACTTTGTTGACCCACACCAAAATGTAGTGGAATGTTCATAGCAGCATTAGTTTGTCAAAGGAGCCAGAAAGTGAAAACAAAACAATATCCAACAGCTAGTGAAGAGATAGATGTCACATTTTCATTTAATAGAGTATTATTTACCCATGTAAAAGAATTGCGAAACACTTCTAATGGACATGGGTTTTTTTTGTGTGTGTAAGTGGAACTATTCTTGGAATTTTGTTAGTTGTAATGGTAGCACAATATTCTAAATATACTAAAAAAAAAAAGGACTCATTCACTTAAATATTTAAAATGGCGATTTGCATGTGGAACATCAAATGTCCTTTCATCCCCAAAAATCAAGGAGAGTCATCTACAAATATAAAAAGATGGGTCAATTTTCTTTAAATAGTGAAATATGAAAGAAAAAAAGGCAACATAGCAACTACTAATTTAAGTGAGTTTCACCCAGTTAAGTTTACATTATAGACAAATGGATGGATAGACAGATGGTGAACTTTTCACCTTGTCTTAGCCTTATGCTTTCCCTAATTTTACTTGCTTATATTGTTAGATTCTCACAAAATATGTAATTCAACATTCTCTAGGTAAAAGTTCTGCCAGGAAGCTTGCTCCCAAAGCCTTGTTATTGAAAGTGACTTTAAAAATATGTGTTCTTACAACTTAAGACAATATAGCATTCATATGTAATATTCAGCACATTTACATGTCAAATTACTATATTTCTAGGTGAGTGTGGTTTTAGTTTTACACAGCAGGATAAAATAATTTGCATGGCTAGATTATAAAATTCAGTAATAACTAGCTTTCACTGTAAAGTTTACATGCATGTATGCATACACACCTCTTTCTTATTTAAAGAAACAGCTCAGAAGTTTGTAGACCTCATCAATGACTTCATCAGAACTGCCTGTAGACCTAGACCCAGAACCTTTCTTTTCCAAAATTTCCATCGTGGAACATCAACACAGTGAGTTTGTACAATACAAACAATAATCAAATATAGAGCAGAAGAGCAACTGAATAGAACTAGATGAGCAAAGCTCATAATATATGAAAAAATTGCCGTATAATTGACATCAAGCCTACACTGTTGCTGCTTCACAACACAGACAACAATAAGACCCCATATAAAGCTGTGTGAAGGACTGTAAAATATGTGCTTTAGAATGAAAAGGTCTTCCGGTTTTCTGTTACAACAGTAGTCTCTTCACTCTCGTGAATCACTGGCAGCAAGTGAGAGGGTTTGAGGCGGCTAAGTAAGGAAGGAGGATGATACCCCCAGCCAATCTCTCCTTACTCTGTGCAAGACATTTTTCCTTCTGCTGCGTCCCCCCACTAGAGCCTAAACCTGAGAATTGATCCAACCAAATGAATACGATTGCAATCACTGTGCTCCGCAACGGGAGTGTGAAAGACTTCCATCAATATTGTTAACAAGCGTACTCAGTCACAGCCCGTCAGTGCAAACCCCAGCATTTTACAACACACAAAGGTCACAGACATGCTCATTAACAAAATTTCTAGCTAAAATTCCTGCCATTTCTGCAAACCACTCAAGGAGAAACTCTCTTGTTTAAAAAACAAACAAACAAACAGAATTTTAAGAGGTCTGGGTGTATTAGAGAGAGAAATAATCTTTCCATCATTTAGAATAGTGTTTGCAGCCTTCTCCCACATCTACCTGTAGAGGAGAAACTAGGCTCACTGAAGGTCTGTGTTTGTTTGAATACTTTTCTCTAGGTCTTGGCATTCAGATCATAATTTCTCATTGATCACAAGTTTGTAAAATGTATAGCTAAATCCTTCAAATCTTGAATATTCAAGGAATCCATGTACCAGTCTTTTCTCATGTCTTTTGTACTGTTAGTTTTTTGTCTTCCAAAGATTGTTCCTAATTACATGCAAGTATGTTTTAATTATATACCATCAAAAGGTCATCATAATATCCTCTTGGCCCTGCACACAACTTTAGTTACTTTCCCAATAGTCTGAAAACCAACAAACCACTTCATATTTTTGTCTTCATTTTCTCTCACATACTCAATATTCTTCATTCTAACATCACTGAAATTATTCTCTCTAGATAAATAAATATTGCTCAGAACAGCCATTTGCTCAGAATAACCTTAACTTCCTACTAACGTTAAATTAGCATCTACCTTCCCATGTTGACGCAGGTACCTTATATTCTGCGAAATCACATTCTTGTGTTCTTCCCAATTTACTACATATTTTTTTTCGAGCTAGTTTGCTGTTGGCTTCTACTCTTCCCAGACTCATACTACTTCTTTTTGAGACAGTGGTTCAGTATGTAGCCCAGGCTGGCCTCGAACTCACAGCAATCCTCCTGCCTTAGCCTCCCGAGTGCTGGAATTAAAAGCATAAACCACATGCTGAGCAGGACTCATACTTCTGCTGTCAACTTGTCTCATGATCTCTTCTCTTCCTGAGGCTCTCACCCTGTGGCTTAAATATTACCCCACAAATCAGATTTTTTTTAAAGTATGTGGTAAGTTTTCTATTGCCAGCTCAACACTATGACCTGTCTCTTCTATGGCACCACATATTTTCCAGAATTGCTTTCTTTGTATCTTTTGCATTAGGGTTGGCCATTGAGAGAATCTCTTGAAAGCTTCAGATTTAGGAAATGAAGCAGAAGATACTGGTTCTTCAGATGGGAATAGAGTCACTCAGATGTGCTGACATAAATCCTGATTGAAGTGATAGTGGGCATTTCCTAGATTCTAGGAATGACAGAGCCCTTGGGCAGTCTCTCCCCCTCACCCCGTAAGACAGATTATGGTACTGGGTACTAAAACCAGAAATTTAACTTTGAATTACATCTCCATCTTTTTACCTTATTTTGAATTTGAGGTAGGACTTTGCTAAGTCACTGACTTGTCCCAGCTGGGCTCAGATTTTCAGTCCTCCTGCTTTGGCCTTCCAGAGTGATGAGATTACAGTTGTGCACCAGAGCGCCCACCTCCCAGACAGCTCTTTATAATTCACTCTTTTCAGTGCTGAGACTGATGTTTCACTCCTGCACTCCTCAGATACATTTTGAGATGCTACAAGAACCACAGCATAATTTCTGCAAAGCAGTATTCTTTACTAGCGTAACCTAATGTTCTTTGAAAACGCCTCATTTAAATAGTTGTTCTGGTTCACACTGAGTCCTGTCTTTCCATCACATCTAATAATGTACCCTAACACTGCTTTCATTGCTTCTGATTCGCAAATGGATCTTCATCCCTTACACTTGTCTCCAGAATCCACTGAGCAAATGAGCCGATGGCAATTTTAGTAGAATTAATCTCTTCGCCATTTCCTCTCCTCTACCTCAGAAAATAAATAAATTTGCTTCCTAATTATCTTTTTTATCTCCTGAATCATTGATGTCATGCTTCTATTCTGTAATTCATGTCATCTACAAACAATACTGCTATTGACTACATTAAATTTAATATTTGAATATAAGTAAGGAAATCTGTCATCCATCACAATTACTTCATTTATCTACTTCCATTAATATCAGATTTTTTCAGGAGACAAAATGCTCATCTGTTGTGCTTGTCTTCAATTTTTACCTCACGTTCATTTTTTAGTGTTTCTCAAAGTGTATCTCGTTTACTTTCTCCTTTATTCAGCCCATGTTCAAATTTAGTCCTGAATTTATACGGAATGTGTGTAATAATGAATGTAGGTACAAGTTTCTAAAGCTGAGCATTTGTATATCCTTCATTTTACCTTAAAACTATTTAAGAAATTACAGCTAGATAAGATGATTATATCAGGACTAAAGAAGAAAGCAGTCTTGCTTCATCTGTGTCTTCAATTGACAATTATGAATTTTCCAAATCTATGTATTTTATCACTATTCTCAATTCAGGTGTTACTTACAGAGGAATAGAAGGGCTATTCAATAATATGGAAATTAGCACCTCGATATTTTGGTGATAAGAACAACCTAAGGCAGAAGTACATGTAAAAGGTATCTATCAATTCTATCAAGCTGATATTTAAACCAATGTGACCAGCAGTTTTAAGGAAATTGTTTCATATTACTGGTGTAATTAGCATTCCATAATGTGTTTGCTAAACAACAGAAAACATGTAAAAACTATCTTAATTATATATGTCTTTCAAGCTATAAGAAGTCATAAATGATCCTTCTATGATTCTGGTAATACTCTGGTAAAATGGAAATATCAAAAATATTATAATACTTGCCATCCCTCTATAGCAATATATTAGCAAAAAACAGTGACAGAAAAGATAAATCAGAAATAAGATAATGATCTTAAAATGAAAGAATATGAGCTTCGAGTGTGGCAGTGCTGGACACAGCTATGGAGCAATGGAAATGACTCTCAGCCTTTGCATAAGGGTATAGGCGTCACCAGCCAACAAAATGTGTGTTGTAAATTCTCAAATCTAAAGGATCCGACTTACCTCAGTTAATCTGACAATTAGATTGAGGTGCTGTGTGATTACCATGCATTGGGAAATATGATACTCTTTCAGTACTGATCATTCCGATAATTTTACTGGAACTCAATGTAAGATAAATTTAAATTTTAAGCCTCAAAAAAAGTTTGAGGCATGACCCACCTAATCTGCTGTGGATGTGAAACATCCTTTCTTTCTTCATCCCCAAGCCTCCCCTTTAATTAGCAATATATGGTAGTATTTAAATAGTCTAATTTTTATCTTCGTATTTATGTATGTGACCTGTAATATTATCTTTGAAG
The DNA here is from genome assembly GCA_004026905.1 of Hystrix cristata. Classification (NCBI taxonomy): domain Eukaryota; kingdom Metazoa; phylum Chordata; class Mammalia; order Rodentia; family Hystricidae; genus Hystrix; species Hystrix cristata. The sequence goes on along the minus strand of PVJO010010767.1, from coordinate 19,082 downwards.
AATATCTCATTTTCTTTTGCTCATTTCTTCTGTTCCAACACATAGAGTCAACTTGCAGGTCTATTCTAAGTCACATACAAATAGCATTTAGTGGCTGCCAAAAAGCAGCTACATATTCCAGCCTTTTTTCCCTAGAAACCTGAGAGTTTCACAGCAAGCAAAAACTGTCATGAAATCATCCATGGAGTAAGCTCCTGTACAAGCAACCAGATTTCTCATTTCACCTTTCAAAATACGTGTATTAACCTCTTTTTCAGTGCTGTCACATTTGGCATAGTTATTATGGGAAAATCATCCTGTTATGGTTTATGGTAAAGTAACACTTCAGAAAGTTAAAGAAATTGTTATTTATTAAAGTTCTATAAATAACAAAATCATTTTACCTGATACTGTAACTCTCGGACTGGAAATTGTTTTTGAATTATAAAAAATAAAAAAATAAGATTTACTTTAATTTCATAACATATTCTTTGATCGATGTAAAATAGATAAAAAATTAATTGCAATGATTTTGAAAAATATAAGAATATATGTGTTCAATTATGTCTATGAGTGTATATACACATATCTGTGAATGTGTGTAGCTTTCTGATTATATGCATCTGTGTGTACATTCACACACATGTATTCTGTCATACACTACCTCAAACTGACACTTTCTTCCACACAGACCACATTTACCACAGAAGTCCCATGAAATTGTTTTGGGATGAAAATTTGTTATTACCTAATGATATCACAGCCACCAAAATACCAAAACAAAACACAATGCTGTTGTCTGTGCTGACGATGGTGTAAACAAAACTATTGTGCTGTATGATGCATAAAAGTAAACAACATTCACTTCTGTACGGTAGAGAATAAAAATAATAAATGACTTTGTAAGTGATTTATGTATTAATTATTCTATACTCTGTTATTTTAAAATGTACTCGTTAGCGTTAAATGTAAAAGGATGCCCTGAGATGTCACAGGAAAGCCAGATACCTTCTATCTACTTGAATGCAGCAAAAATAGGTCAGGTGATTGACTTACACCATCTATGTTGGTCTAAATAGATTTTGAGGCTTCCCCCAATGTGACAAAACTGCCAAGTGATGCATTTCTCTAAAACAATGGATGACTGTACACAGAAAAGTACACATGCCTGTGTGTGTCTGTATGTGTGTGTGTGTGTGTGTGTGTGTGTGTGTGTGTGTGTGTGTAGATAGAGTGGGGGGGTGAGAAGGAGGGGGAGGTCTGGATGGTTGGACATAGGCAGGTAGCTGGATGGATGGATAGACAGATAGACAGATAAGAGAAGGAAAGCAAGGAGGAGGCAGAGCATTTAGGTATAGAATTGACTGATGATGTGTTGTTCCTGAGGTAATGCAGGATGGCGAAACACACACAGGTAAAAGAAAAATAAAACAAACCTACATCATGCTGTATAACACATAGTGATTTGGAAGGTTAATTTTTAGGTGCCAGTTTTCAATAGCTGATTTCTATACTTCACTATAACTTTCATTTTAAAGTGTCTACTAATATCTTTTTTTAATTTTTTTTTTAATCTGAAGGAAGAGAAAACATTTCTATAAAAACAAATAGTTTTGCTCTGGGAAAGTATTGCTCAACTTTGCTCTGGAAAGGTACTATTTTATAGAGTGTGGATTAGGAGTCAGAAAGGAAAAACCTAATAGTTTATGTGCAGATATATGTATGGCTATAACAGGAGAGATTAGCCCAAGTCAGTGTGAAAGCTGAGAAGTCCTAGACTTTGCTATTTCCAAGCTGGACTTCCGTCAACTGATTAAAGTGCTAATCTCTTCCAGAAACACCTTCACAGTCGTATGCAGAAATATTTTACCAGTCATATGGGTGTCCTTTAACTCAATAAAGCTAATACATAATATTAAACTATTGCAAAATCCAAACATCATAATTCAAAGAAAAAGAATAAGTGAAAAAAAGAAAAAGAAAGCATTTCTCACTGACAGAGTATTAGTTTAAATTTATCAGTTTTGATATACTGTTCTAAAAGCAGTAGTAATACCTTTTTTCTGGCATACAATTCCAGAATACAATTATATTTGTAATTATAAATATCATAGGTTATTATATAATTACTTGTGATCTGATTATCCATATTCTAATAGAGAATCCATTAAATTCAATGAATGAAACTGTTTTGCATAAGTTTCATTTACATTGTTTCATTCTTTTTCATTGGTTATCTTTAGTGTCTCTAATTCAAAACAGTAACATAAACCAACAAATATTGTCCAAATGGACTGTGACTCTCAGATTTTTGGGGGATCAGTTTATCAGTGTTTTCTAAAAGTTAATTTATTAACATAATGGTGAAAAGTTTGGAATACAAAGATTTCACTTATAAGGAAATTTTCTTCACTTCTAGGTAGTTTACAGTGTTTAAGTAAATGTAATACATTGAGATGTTATTACGTACATATTATAATCATACAGATTGCACTGTATTCAGTCTATAGGACGTATTTGTTTTCTAAGTAAATGGTGACATTTGATTTTTGCCACTATGTTCTTATTTAGCAAAAGGTTTTCCCTTTAGTAATAATCTGGGATTAACATTTAATGACAGCCTATCATCAATAACATAGTGATATCATTTATAATTAGGAAAAAATAGAAAAAATGTGTTATGCTCAAGAAATCTACAGTCTGTCTTGCAAGCACAAGGCCCCAAGTTAGATCCCCAGCACCAAAAAATAAATAAATAAATACAAAGAAAGGAAAAAAGGAAGGAAAAAGAAATCTACAGTCTAATGTAAGACACAGATCAGCAAAGGGGTGATTAAAGCAATGGGCCAGTGTACAGAAGTTCAAAGCGTTAGGGGAGATAAAGAGAGAAAAATCCAACTTTTTAAAGTTTCAAGGAGATTATGATGATGCATGAGTGGCTACCTATTCCTCCCCTTTTATCTTATTAACGTAGTCAGATTTTTTTCTGGAAAATTACCAATTTATCAATATACAGCATGTATGAATTTCCCATGCTATTGTTCGTACACTCACATCCAGCAGTAGTGGAGCCTTATTGCCAAAGTTTAGTGAAATTTCATTTATTTTGCCGATATGGCTATTCTAAAATTTTCCACTAGAACAGCTGTCTAATTACTTGAAAAAAGATTTATGTTAGAGTACAAGACTTGGGGAACAAAATTTATATGGTGCTCTAATTAGTATATTAAGTGTGTGTAGAGTGTTTCCTCCTGCCCTTGTTTCTGGTATCTTGATCAACCTCATTCATCATTCAATGAAAGGTTTCCTCTTGTCCCGAGTCAATAATTTCTCAAAATCATGCAGCTTCTTATACAATCTTTAATCTTTTTCTTTGCCTTTGCCACACACGGAATCTTCCATTAAACAATGTGCTTATTTTATGAAAGCTGCTCAGCTTCATCTTTTGGTTCAGGGACTATTTCTTTTCTTTCTCAATAAGGGAACCTAAAGTACATACAGCTTAAAGACAGACTTGAAAACACGCTTGTGAGTGACTACAACATCATTAAATGGAAACATTTAAAAGGCAGTCTTTTTAGGAAATAGTCTGAAGTGAGGATTTCTATTCTGATAAATCCGATCTTTTTTAAACATCTTTTCTTTTTTATTAGTATATATTTGTGATATATAACAACTACATTCATCTTGGGAAATTGGTCCATAACTATATTGCATATTAGTCATTTTCACTTCCCTCCCTTCCTCATCCTCCCCTCCTCCCTGATCTTTTAAAGACTTTTTTTTATTGTTTCTCTTCTGTATAACCCAGCACTACATAATAGTTGTTAGATAAATACATATTTTATGAAATTATAATGAAATGTGAGGCAAATGAAGGAACATTCAGTACATCTTATTCCTCTAGGAAGTACAGGAAAGCTTTTCTGTCCCAGTTACATTATTGTGCCCAGTTAAGAAGACCCCACTTTTTAGCCTCTAAATTCAGTACAGTACATAGTATTATTGAGTCATTTTATTTTTATTCTATCTTTTTAAAATTATAGCATATTGTCCAAAGCACAATTACGTGACTTATACCCTCTTAACAAATACATACAGGCACAAGCCATTGTTGTTGACCATCTAGGTATAGTACTATGTCATGCAGGAGACCTCCAGAGTTTATTCATCTTTCTTAACTGAAACAAGGTGCTGTGATTTAGCATCCTGTTTTCCCTGCCCTCAACCCCTGCACACCACCATTCACTCACTGATTTGATGAATTTTCTATTCTAGATACATCATATATGGAATAATAAAATATTTTTTTCTTTCTGTGACTGGCTTATTTTACTTAACATAATAACCCCAAGGTTCTTATACATTGTTGCATATTGCAGAATGTTATTCTTTTTAATCTGAATAGCATTCAGTTGTCTACTCTACTCCTTTCTTGAAAAATATTTCAGTCATTTCTATTTCTTGCCTCTAATGGACAAAGCTGCAGTAAACTTGGGAATACTAATAGTTCTTGGAGTTCCTGGATCATGTAGTACTTCTGCTTTTAGTTTTGTTTTGAACATTCATTCTGTTTTCCCTCATAGTCACGTTTCTTCTTCGTTTGTAAAGTTGGAGCTGCTGACTACACATGTCTCTTTTTCAACTAAAACTGTCAGAAATGTTATTCCAAAGTCTTGTTGTGAGGTAAACTGCAATTCTTCCTGGAAAATATTTTTACTATGTGAGACTAAATCCATAAAGGGAACTGACTTTAGTATCTGTGTATTTTGTAAATATGGCTTCTCATTTAAAATTTTTAGACATGCCCATTCAAAACAGTTTTTCATTATTGCCTCACAAGGAGAGAATGAATGTGAGAGAAATACGGAGTCACAGATTACAAATGTTGATTGTGTTAAGTTAGTCTCTTTCATTATCCAAATGATCATGTTATTTGTACATGAATAATCTCTAGATATTTTCAAAGAAGTCCTGAAGAGACCTCCCGAAATGTATTTTAGAATGTTTCCACAATTCGATGTCACTGGACAACAGAAACAAGCCTTTCCGTCCAAGCTGAAAAATATAACTATTTTCTGAAAGTATTTGAATGACCAGGTTTTAGGGACTGATTCAGATTCATTCCTAAATAATGCATATTTCATCATTATGCAGTTAAGGCCTGGGGATATTCTGTCTTTGAAGTCATGCTTCATAGCCTGAGTGACCACTGAAGAGCCATCTTGGAGACAATGGCAGAAGACGCCTGCCCCACAAGATCCGTATCTGACCCTCCAGATAATTTTCAAAGAGACAATAATTTTCTGTTTAATCATTGTCTTCTGATAATCTATTTTTCAAATAATACAGTTTAACACTCTTATTTAAAAATAAAAATGCACAAATTATTTTAAATTGATATAAAGTTGATAAAAACATGGTAAATACTTTCAAATGTATATGAAAATTTTTTAAAATTTAAATACAGAGTGATTTTTGCATTATATTTGCTTTCACTTTATATCAATGAACATTACTTTTTTATCAATAATGGGATCTAAAATGTTTATATTTAAATTTTCTTGGAGTAAAATTGAGTTAACCTGAAGAACTATATGAAGTCAATAATTGGATAAATGATCCATAAAAGAAAGGTGGAACATAAGTAACATTGCAACAAGAACATTCCAAACAATTCCTAAAAAAATTCCTAACAATTCCTAAAAAAGTACTTTAAAAGAATAAGATTTGTATTCTCTGACATGTGGTACATACCTGAGCAATTCAGTCACCTCCACTTTATTCTGCTGTGAATAAGAGCTATAAACATTTTAACCCCATAAGACCATCATATGGATACAATTATATACAGCTTTGAGGTTGTAAAAAATAGTTTCTGATACACAGCAAGCATTTGATGACATATACAGAATGATGTATTTTGATTAGCAAAGTTCCCAATAAATGAAATTCTATTAGTGTAATGGGGGTAATGGGAACATGTACAACAAGGACAAGACAAGAATACTAAAACTATACAACCATCTTTCATTTGCACACAATTATCACTAATTCATCTAATTAATAGCTCATTACTACTATGTTTAGTGAGGAACTCAAGTTAAACTTTAGGAAAATTTTGGAAAAAAGTCTATAAAATCACAAAATCGTAAGTTACTATTTACTACTAAAAAGGAAAAGGTGTAGAAAATGTGAACATAATCAAATTTTCATTAGCATGCAAAATACATAACAATATAAATGACAAAATTAGTTTTTGTTCCATAATCAGTATCATTCTGAAGTTGAATACTAGCATTCAAAAAAGGAAAGATTTCAAAGCCATGAGAAACAAATCTCTAAAGCAAGTGTTACTAATTTTGTTGTAGGTAATGTTAAGAAATGAAAGGTAATCAGTTGACTTTCATTTCTAGTACAGATGATCTATATTGTTCAAAGAATGTTTCCTCTTACTTTATGTCTGCCCTTCCTTTTGATCTTTGATGAATTACAGAAGGAACTTCATGAGCATTGTATGTTTTGCATTTGTATTAAAAGAAGTAGAAACTTCTGAATTAGGGATGTTCTTTGCAGTCCACAGCTTTTCTGATTTCTACTGGGAACATATAGTTTTATGTCAGCCCCAGTTATTTGATATTCACTTGGGTGGGTTTTGGTTAAATCAGGCCTCCCTGCACATCAAAATGCAATTTTACCTTTAATAAAAAGTTAATATTTTCACATTTCTGAATTTCTTTATTTCATTTACTGAGGTTCCAAATTCTTCCTACTGTTTTATTTAACAACTTAATAAAATGTGGGAGGTTTTTCCTTTGGATAGGCTTTAGGGAATAATTTCTTTGTTCTGTTTCCTAAGGAAATGCTTTATGATCCAATAAGAGTTATTGCTAACCTGCGTTCATTCTTCAGGGAAAAAGCATACACTTAGTTTAATATGGAATTTAATTATTGCTAGCATTAATATGTGATGACCACTAAGAATAAATCATTGAAAAAATAAAACACAGTAATAGGTCATTCACCTTAAAATAAAGTATGATGCAAGCAGCTGCTTTAAAATTACTGTATCTGTGTTGTTTTTCTTTTCTTTAATCCCCCTTTTTTCACTTCTCTAGCTTTATTTTATTATTTCCTAGACCAAATTCTCTATTCTTTTTCTTCCACCTTGAAAATATGCCTTTGAAAATTCAAACTCTAGCTTGATATAGCATTTAGGTCACTGTTCTAAGTTATATTGAATTTAATCACGAGGTCACTCGAACCAAGTGGCTTTGCTGTTTCTAATCTACTAACTGCACATTTTCTGTAAGATTGGATGGGACCAGTCCTATCAGGATTTCTGACACAGAAGGTCAATAATTCTTTATTTCATCCATAATTTTATATTTTATTGTCCTACTCCTCTCAAAAGTTTCATAGTTTTTGTGCAGAAAATGAAATCTCCTATCGCTAAACGAGATTGCTATTTTCTTGTCTTCTGTATGTTATCATGGGACTTATTATTCTTTTTCTCTTCAATTTCAAGTTTTCCACTTCGTAACTTGTCTTTTATCATTTCTCATTGATATTTATGTGTAAGATTATAATACATATTTATTTCTATCCAGTCATATACGAAATGATCCAATTAATTATGCTAATTTGGGTTTTCATACAACTTTTAAGATTTTAAATAATTTGCCTAATGTGCTTTTATTGCATCTTTTTGGTAGTTTAAAAGTTATCAGCAATGTCATTCTTATATAGTAATTTGATTAATTTTTATGAATATGTAAGTAACCTTCAGTAAAATTAATAAGTAACAGGTTTTTGGGTGTTTTTTTGCAGTTACTAGTTTACTAAAATATACCTTGAAGCAAAAGCATAGGTGTTTTGTAATTTTAATTGGGAAAATAGCCTTCATAGTAAAAGCTAGAAAAGTAAAGGAAGCCTCATGCTCTAGATCAGATTGAGCCAATATTTTTTCTTACCTTTGGCAAGTTGTGGGTTTAATGGCAATTGATGATATATGGAGAGTCCTTTATGGTTCACAAGCTCTTTTCAGCATTTCATCGAATTCTCACAAGAAACTTTATAGGAAAGAACAAATTGAGATTTAGGAAGCTTATTTTATATATATATATATATATATATATACATACACACACACACACACACACACACGTACACAATGTGATACATGTCAGGTTTCTCATACTATGCATATTTCATTATATACTGATTTATTTCACCATTTTATGAAGAGACATCCATTGTACTGCTAGAGTTTTGTAACTACAAATAATATCGCAAGAAATATCCTTGGATATACGTATATCCTTCTGTAGGAATATTTTTCCTTTCTAAAGAATAAACTTCTAGTTAATATGTAACTGATTTAAAAATTATAAGTATTCGCGTTTAACTAACTTCGCATTTAACGAACTTTACATTTAGTGAAACTCAAAGATGTTAGATTTTAGATGAGTGTTGATAAATGTTCCTGCACATAATAATCATCACCTAAAGATTCTCCATGTCTTCTTATCAATTTCCATCTACATAGAACATCACTGACCTAATTCCTATGAATAGAGATTAATTGCATGTTCTTAAATTAACTTCTCCAGTTCTTATATTCCATACAAACGGTGAGCTCCATAATACCCATTTCTGTCCACCTTCCATAAGTCAACATAATATTTCTCAGCTCAATACTGTGTTTGTGTGTATCAGTATCTCCTTTCTTGCTTAGCACTGAACAGTATCTGACTGTATTTCACACGCAATGACTGAGCCATGAGCAGCTCTTTTGATTATCTATAGAGCATTATGAGTTTTAAGAGATTATGAATTCACTGCTATGAATATGTTTGTATAGGTTCTTTAAAGACATATTGCTTCATTTCACTTAAGTAAATATCTGGCAATAGACTTGGTATATTTTACACTACATCTGAATTTGAATTTGTGCGTGTGGGTCTGTGTGAGACTAGGGAGGGAACAAGGGGCTGTCACACCAAACTACATTCCCACTCATTTTAAAATTTTTTGTATCAAAACAGGTTCTCACTAAATAGATAAATTTTCCCAGGCCACGCTCAGTCCTTCTGCCTCAGCCTCCCAGAGTGCTGGAATTATGGATGTTAGCCACTTTGACCAGCACTGAGTTTAAACATGATGGATATCACTACTTCAGAGCGATTGATTTATTTTACTCCTCCAACAATTCGGAGTGCGGGTTGACGTGCTCCAGAACCTGACCAGCAATATTTGATGCTTGGAGCTTTTTAAATTTAGTTGTTCTAGAAGGTAAGAGATGAAAGCCCTTGTGGTATAAATTAATGTAATTTTGATTAGGGATGTTCAGCAACTTTTATGAACTTATTGTCTTCTGTACAATTTCATTTGTGAAATGTCCAAGTCTTTTGATTATTTTTTTTCTGTTTTCGTTAATTTGTAAGTATTATTTGGGAGCTTTCTTAACATATATTTTAAAAGATGTTTTCATATTTGTTTACTTATGTCTTTGCTTTTATAAAGTCCATATATTTTTACTTTTATATTTAGTGATTTGGGGGGTTTTCTCTAAAAAAATAATACCTAACATAGTTTACTGAGATATTTTTCTTATACCTTAGTTTCCTTTCACATTTAATTCTATAATCATTTAAGTTTTCAAATTTGAGGGATCTGTTTATATGGCCAATTCACCTGATTTATTTTATTCCATATCCGCAGTTATGTTTCTTTTTCTATTCTTAAGTAGCTAGATTAAGCCAAAGAAATCAGGAAAAAAGAACAGAGAAACAAACCGACCAATGAATGAAAATTGTGACAAATAGAATTTAAAGCGTGAGATAACATACATACTCAATCATGCCAAATAAATAGTTTATGGACAAAAGTTTTGTCTCAGTCTTCTCGAGCAGCTATAAAACAAATCGTGGACTAGATTGTTTAAACAATTACATCTCGTTCTTTTGGAGGCTCGAACATCCAGCATGGAGGAGCTGACCAGGCAGTCCCTGGGGACGCCCTCGCTGCCCTGCACACAGCTACTCATGTCTCCACAGAGCAGAGAGAGTACAACGACTGTCTCGCTCTTCCGTGCAGCTGGTGCTCTCACTGAGGCCTTCATCTCACAGCCTGAATAACATTAACTCCCCCTGGCTCAGTATCCACATGTCATCCCATCGGTAGTTGTGGCTTCAGAGTATGAATTTTGAGACACACGAGTCAATCCACAGCACTTTGTTATGCCTTGTCTCTGGGCATGTCCCCAGAGCCTCATGCACTCCCAGGTAGAGCTTCTGGGAGGTGGCTGAATCGTGGGTGTGTCATACTGAGATTAAGGTTGTGTGGTACTGCATCAGTCCACAGATTGATTTAGCATGTGTGCTGGACTTATTATTGTCGTCAACTTGAGCAGGAATGCCCAACTGGACTGAGTTGGTTCTGGGAGTAGAAGATCCGCCTGAAGGTTATTCCCAACACAACATAAAGGAGAACGGGAGCAGAAGATGGCGACTGACTGTTTCCCAGGAGAAACTCTATTATAGCTGGTTCTGCTGAAGGGAACTCAGCTCTTCTTGTCACAGAAAGAGCGCGGGCTTTCCTTGCTGTCACCGAGGATGGCTGTTGTTCACTTCTGGGGAGCTCTGGTTCTCCTCTCTGCTGAGAGCATCATATCCTGGTTTCAGTATAGATTTCTTCAGCCTTTCAGTGCAGACTTGCTGTACATGGGATATTGTTGTGGCCTCCCAGCCCTAGACTGGATCTTTCAGGTCTCCAATGCATAGGTAGATGTTCTGCATTCTTCCTGCATCTGGTTTGTGTGTGATTGTTGTAACTTGTGCTTGTCCTGTATTAAATCTGATCTCATACAAACCATTGATGCTATAAAAGTAACTGATATAGCATAGTTCCAGGTGTGGACATTGGGTAGGCCCAGCCTGGGTGTGGGTGGCACCACCCAATAGTCTTGTAGCCTGGACGGGATAAAAGTCCAGAAAGCTGCTGCTTACTGCTGTTTACTGCTGCTTACTGTGGCCTCCTGCCTACCCTGGACTTCCATGGACTATTTCTCCTCTGCTATGCTGCCCTGACATGGACCCACCCAACTATGGACTGAAACCTCAACAAACTAGGAACCAAAATAAAGCTTTCCTCCTTTAACTTGTGGGTGTCTGGTATAATGTTTCAGCAACAAGAAAGTAAGTAAAACACACTTCAATTAATAGGCAGAAATTATCGCATTGGATGGAGGCAAGAACTACCTCTGTCTTTTCTGTATCAGTAACAATTTAAGTAAGAGAAAAATACTGATTGAAATTAAACTTACAGAAGAAAATAAATTGTGCAAGATCAAGCATGGGAATATATTTTTAGCTATAATTATCAGACAAAATTGACCTCAAGACAACAAGGATTGCCAGAGATAAAGACCATTATTTCACAGTGATAAAACGATGAACTCACAAGGAATAATGAAAATCTTCAGAGTTTATTACCCCGATTAATACAACTTCACACAGAGTATAAGTTCATGTATGTGAAATCCAAAGAGTTAAAAGTAATCTCTAGAGACAGAATTCGGACAATGGCAGATGACTTCACAGAAACTGCAAGGATTTGAGGGGATTTTCAAGATTAATGGAAAAAATCTGTATCTTTAATTATGTGAAAGCATATATTTATTGTTAAAACCTAATAAATTATAAATTAGTGAGGGTATTTAATTGTGTACAAAATTTACCTTGATTGGAAACAGATGACTAAAGCAAAATCAAAAATAACGTGACAGACTACAGACAAGCAAAAACACACATGGAAGACAAATGTGAGGTTATCACATATAAGTAGACAGACAATTGCAGAAAATATAGTAGATAGCTATTGACACTAAAATACATCTATATTATATTATTGAGTTTCTATGCTTCAGAAAAGTATAGCAAATGAAAGTATAGTAAATATGTAGTATACATACATGAAAGTAAATGAAAGTGTAGTAAATGTATAGAACATACATAAAAGTATAATAAATGAAAGCATATTCAGTGATTAAAAGCACAATAAATATTTCCTGCTGAAATTAAATATTTAAAGTTATCTATCAAGACTTATTATGTTTTAAGAAAAATAATAAAAATTACTAAAACAACACTTAATGGAAGAATTACCTACCTCCTCAGAGAGAAATTTACTATGCGCAAAATCAGGAAGGAAATAAATCTGTTTTTATCTTTTGTGTATATAAAATTGAACAATTCACAATTCGTATCTACAAATTAGTCGATGTAGGAAATAATGGTTTTTAAGAGAAGCAAAAGTTTGTTTATGAGAAAGTAGAGACAGAGCAAACCGCAGCACCCTAATAACAGCAACAACAACAGGCGACATTCTCAGGTGTGTGAGGACTCAAAAGATCACGTCATCAGCCATAGAATCTACTAAGATTCTGCTTGGAGATGTAAGCCATGAAACAAATTAATTAGAATAAAATTCTGTGATAGGAAAATTGTGGAACAATTAACAACTGATGGTGACAGAATCAGTTTAACAGATAATTAAGAGTTTAGGACTAGATATTTGCAGTACAGACATCATCAGATTGTTAAAATATTGTAAAACAAAATCAATTTGTTAAAACAGTAACATTTTTGTTAACTGTCTTAAATTTTCAATATGAATATTTTATATAAGTTGTACATGTACTCTATATGGAAAGCAAAAACTGGATAGACGTTTCCTGGAGAAATAATCCTCATATTATTCAACCTTTTATTTTCCATTACATTTATAAATTCTTTTCTTAATATTTTCTCCATGACTTAGTGATATATACTTTAATTTGTAATAATCCTCTTCAGATTTACATTATTTCCAGGTTTATGTCAGTTACTCATATACAGTTTGGGCCCATATTCTCTCAAATGCTATTTTTGTTTCAGTGAGTGTGTCTGTATGTTGGTATAAAATATGGACTATAAGGAACTACATTATATAAATGTATATTGATACATATATATAAACAAATACAAACTCGTGAATATAATTACATATACAAGGTGTGATAAAAATAGCCTGAATGTCTAAATTTTAAAAATGTATTTCAATAAGACACATGGCCACGAATCTTCCTCAAAATATTCTCCTTGTCTCTGAACACACTTATCCCACAATTCTCTTCCTGTACAGTTTGAATAAAATTGTCTACAAAAAAAGACAAACATACTCTATTCAATGGTCCCATAACCATAATAAAACAAAAAGCTGGTAGGAACTCGAGGAATTCTAATTTAGAAATAGAGGGTGACAATATATGAACTTCACGGAAATACTGTCAAATTTGTTGAGACTGAAGAGAACTTGGCTCTTCTCAAATGTAGACCTGGGGACATTCTTTGGACTGAGAGGGCCGAGGACAGATGCTTCCCAAGCTTGCTACATGAAGGACCAGGGTTTTTCCTCCCTCTTGCTGCTCGTGTGTGAGTGTCCCACTACCTGGCACCACCCTAAGCACTCGACGCTCAACAGGCTATTTCTTACAGCGAGGACTATGTGCTTATAGCACACATATGCATACCTCAGGGAGGAACTCAGACACAGCCTCTCTTTGGTAACAAGATGAAGAAGATTAGATACATAGACAAGAAACTTGTACTGTTTCTTGAATATGTATACAAGATATACTGTATATACTGTTGAGAAAAGAATATTAGAAAAACAAAGAATTTATCCTGAGGCTTAGTGGCAATTTTCATATTTTAAAAGTGTTTTCAGAACAGTTTAACAGCAAAATTGAGCAGCAGGTACAGACATTTTCTATATACTTCATGCACCAACTTCGGAACCACTTCTCCCACTCCCAACCCCACAACAGCGTGGAGATCTACCACAAGGGACACGCACACACCGACAGGATCAGCACTACAGTCCTTGCTTTACATTGTGGTTCTCCCTGGTGCTGTGCTCTCTGTGTGATTTTACAAATGTACAATAATCCGTGACCACCATTTTAGTATCAAACAGAGTAGTTTCGTTTAAAATATAAATAAGATCCTTAAAAGTCATCACTTCTGTAGAACAGTGTTTTAAAAAGCTGCCTTTATCACCTAAAGATCCTCTTAATCTACCTATTTATTTACCCCACATTCCCTTACTATCTGGAAACCACTGATCTTTCACTGTTAATGTTTCAAGAAAGTCAAAGATTGAATTAAGAATGTAGTATGTTCAGTCTGATTTCTTTCACTTAGTAAGATTGATTTGTTTCTTTTGTGTTATTTTCCGATTGATAATTTTATTTTTTTTGTGCTGAATAATATTCATTTTCTCTATATGCTACCATATAGTTGTCTACTCAAATACTGAAGAGGATCTTGATTACATCTATATTCAGGCAATTCTGAATAAAGTTGCCATAAATATCCACGTGCAAATTTTTGTATGAACATAAATTTTCAACTCTGATAAATACCAAGATGAGTGATTGTTGGAACATATGATTAAAATATGTTTAGATTTGTAAAATAGACCATAACTGCCTTTCCAAGTGGCTATCTCACTATGCATTCCACACTCCTGATGCAAATTTCTGTTGCTATATATCATTTTTGTGTTTAGTGCTGTCAGTTTTTGCTATTCCTACAGGTTTATAGTAGTACATCATTATCGTTTTAATTTGCTTTTCTTTGATGATGCATAAAATGGAGCATCACTTCACCTGTAGTTCTTATTTGATGAGGTACATGATGTGATTGCTGACCATTTTTAAAGGAATCTTTCTTTATGTGGCGCTTTAAGAGTTCCTTGTATATTTTGGAGAGTACTCTTTTACTGGATATGTCTTTTGCAAATAATTCCTCCGTGTTTGTAGGATGACTTCCTACTTTCTTTTCCTTGTATTTCACAGAACAATTTTTTATTCTAATGAACTACTGTACAACATAACCATTAATTACTTTCATACATTGTTCCTTCCATGTTGTATCTAAGTCATTGCAATATGCAATATCAGCAAGTTTTATTTTTCGATGTAATCTTCCAGGACTGTTTTGGCATTAGTTGCAGCTCTCATAGTCTCCTCTTTGGGTTGGTTTCATTTACTGAGTGCAGAGCAGGCATCCTAATAACCTATTACTAATGTCCTAACTTCATTCTACTGTACCTCCCTTCCCAAAATTTGACCACCTCCCATGAGGCTGGGAAAGAATCCTTCTGTGCACGGGCCTTGAGGGTATGCTTATCCAAACCACAGTAACCCCATGCAGAATTCTTAGGTGAATTGATTTCATCTACAGCATCTAATACCTCCCGAGCAAATTACATTTTAACTGGAAATGACTAAGAGAATATAGTAATATTTTATACAATTCAGAAATCAGCTTGTACACCTGTTAAGGTTTGTGTCTAGATGTCCCCCAAAGCCACATGCAGTCTTAGCTAGGGCTTTCTCAGAGGTGGCTGGATCTGTAGTGTGTGATGCTGGGATTAAGGGTGTGTGATTACTCAATCCGTCCACTGATTGGTTTGGCACCGCCCTGATCCTGGAAACCTGGATAAGATGTAAATAGCATAAAGAAGCTGCTTAGGTTCCTTTTGATTCCCTTTTGTTCCCTCGCTGCCTTCTTCCTGTCCGCCATTCCACCCTGCTGTGGAGCCAGCTGATTGTGGACAGAAACCGCCACAAACTGTGAGCTGAAGGAACCTTTCCCCCTTCAACTTTTGCTGTCGGGTATTTTGTCTCAGCAACGAGAGAAATTAACTAAGACAGCACCACTCTACGAAAAAACATTTGCACTAGAAAAACAAAAATGATATGAACGCACACAGATTTCACTTATTTTTCAATGTGAATTTATGAGAAAATCTTTCTGAACTGGACTGATTTAAGCTAGCAGACACCTGTTAAGCACGGACAATGTATGCAAGTACTTCAATTGATGAAATAAATCCTTCCTACTACTTTTTGCTCTGCTGTATCTGTCACATCCTTCATTTTGCTGTTTGTTTTAAATTAATCAGGAACAATTGAGACTGATGCTGAAATTACTTAAGGGACAGAAAGGCATTTCTAGAGGCATTAAAACTTCATTATATTGCAAAAGGACTTAAAAGTATGCTTTATGAATATTTAAATATGATTCAAGTTTTAAATTAGATGTTGTTATTGCTATAATATTTTCATCAGTGACCAGAAAAATCATATCAAAATAAATTACAACCAGATAAATATAAACTAAACTACACTTAGAAAGAAACTCTTGGCATGTTTCTGTTTTTGCTGTTACTGTAGTTGTTATTGTCCTTTGGTCTTGTTAGCTTTGTCCTAAGCATCTGTGTAGATAAAATTTCACATACTATCTATATCTACTTCTATATATTTCTCTTTTATCCTTCAGGCTGTCATGATCCCAAACATGCCAATTTTTCATGATTTAAAAATTTCTCTGAAAGAAACTAAATACTACAATAATAGATGGTTCTTAAATTTTTCTTGTTGTAACAGGTAAAGCATGTAATATTTTAAAAAGTCACTGACTCTTTTATTCACTCGAACACTATTTAAACTTTTATCGTATATCTAATGATAGATATATTATCTAAAAAGAGTAAATCTGTTTGCAAGTGTTATTTTAATTATCTCCATTTTAAATCTATGTCATGAACTATCTCCTCTTTGTACTTCTGTAAAGTTGACTGCATACTCATGTCTGACCTTATAAATCCAGTGATTCTGACGCATAATCATTCAGTGTCAAATTATTGAATCTTCTAGTCACATTTTCTTTTGAGCATAACGTTTTAATTGTGATAATGTTCTATGAGCTCATGGTAAAATAACAAATTCATACTAATTCTACTAAATGGAGAGTCTAGTCTATTACTTCAATTATTAAAATGTGAAAATATTTCTATTTAGATATTTATTAGTTATTGGCATCTTTTAAAAATATTTTAAAGGAAACAATCTCATCAAATAATTTGTTTCTATGATTCTACTGAATTTGTTTTACCATATTAAAGTAATTCCAAATTATATGCAAATTACAAAAAGATGTAGTTATAAATTCAGCAAAATTATCTTTCTACACCTTTAAATACTTCAAAGTGCAGTTATATAATCTCAGAATTAAATCTTCTGCATTTTTGAAGTTTGATTTCTTAATTTTTTTCAGTTACTTCTTTGGAAATTTGTTCCAGTGTAATTCAGTGTTGAATAAACTTTTCTACCACAAGTTGCTAAACACTCGAGATGTTGAAGTTTTGGAGCTCATCATAATATGATTAAGGATTTTTTCAACTTCTTTCAGAAAATGAAAGACTTTTAATACAATACTGGGATGCCCAAGCTGACGTCTCACTGTGCCGTTTTAAGTCTAGCGTGTCCCCTGAAGGTGTCATGTGCCAGCTGGGGATTCTGAGTAGTGACTGGATTATTGGCGTGATGCAGCTGGCTTGCGTTAGAAGGCGGGTGCTGATGATGCGCATGCCGCTGGCGTTGTGCCTTGGAATCATTTATCTTCCTTCCCTCTCTTTTTTGTCTGCTTCCCGGCCACCAGGTTGTGAGAGGCTTCCCTCTGCCAGACCCTCCCACTGTGCCACTTTTGCCTTGGAGCAGCCTGACCATATACTGTGTGAGACCTCTGAAACTGTGAGCCAAAATAAATCTCTCTTCCTTGAAATCGTGGGTGTCAGATATTGTGTGCCTATAATGAGGAACTAAGACACTAATCTAATTCTCTCTAGGTTGAGAATGTAGCTCAGTGCCAGAGTATATGCTTAATGTACGCAAGGTCCTGAGTTCAACCTCCAGCATCTCAATACATACACAGGTACACACACACACATATACACAGCAATCTGGTTCTTCAGTTTCTCAGATATGCATGCTGTGCACCTGAAGAAAAGACAGAGAAAGAAAAATCATTGCAAAATGCTGGAATTCCTTTTTATATGTAAAATTCACCTTTATCACAAACCTAATGTTCAAATTAATATGTGTGATACAAATATATATTATATATATATTTGTATCACACATATTAATTAATAAAGATATATATATATCTTTTTGGGGTACTGGGGACCGAACTCAGGGCTTTGCACTTGCTAGGCAAGTGCTCTACCACTGGCTAAATCCCCAACCTTTATAACCATATTTTTGATAATTTAGAAATTATTTACTGCTTCAATAAGAATTGCAAATTTGGTGGTATACAATTGAATTCTGAGTTCACAATTCTTGATTGTCCTTTATTCTCTAATTACGAAGACTTTTAAAATTGCCTAATGTGATTCACCATATTTTACATTATAAAGGAAAAATCATATACATTTAATTTTACTGTCACAATTTTAACTGCATTTTGAAACAACATCATATGATTCTTACAAAGTATGCTCCAAATGTTTTTTCTAACTACTAGAAATGGATGAAACTTTAAAACCACTGTTGTAGTTAACTAATGAACTATTAGAATAATTTGAAGAAATTTGTGTGATTTAACTATTTGCCAAGCTCGTCTGTTGAAAGAGCCAACACTTACACTTAGAATACAGATTGCTGTAAATAGCTGTAGTGCCATTTAGCAAAAAAGTAAAAGCAAGATCAATGAAATCATGGTCTTATACTGTGCCAACAGAGAGCTGAGGTTGCGGGCACACTGTTATTCTAAAACCTAAAAACACAGGCGTTTAAAAGCAAAAACATGTTGCAATCCCTGATTACCATTTGCCACAAACTCCACGCAAGTGATTAAGAAGCATTAAGCAAAATTTTAGCAAAAATTGAGCGTGGTTCAGCCAGAGAGTTTAGATCCGGGAAACACAAACAAAAGGTCTCGCAGCTAATCTCAACTCTTCACAAATCTGCATTGGGAGCGCAAGAGAATGAAGAGCAAGGTGGAAGGAGCATGAATATTCCTGGCTAAAAGAGATCCAAAGATGAGTGTGGAGGACACTGAGTTGCAGACAGGAAGTTTGATGTTGGTTCTTCTCCCTACAAAAGAACATGTCAAGCTAATGGGAACAAACAGCAAAGCTGTTGTGCCCAAGACAACAGGGAAGGACTGAATGGTTCCTGAGGGAAGAGAAAGGAGAAAAATCACTGC
>PVJO010010766.1:0-62690 GCA_004026905.1 Hystrix cristata | reverse complement strand
TAATACAATTCTTAAAAAGTTTTGTGGTCACTGAGATGACACTTAAGGTGATATTCTAGTTCCCACGAGTCACTTTAAATATTGGCCTGTTTACCCATCCATAATCCTTACTGGTTTCATGTTTGAATTGATAAAGTGAATTTAGACTAGCCTTTTCCTGACTCACCTATAATTTTTAAGATCCATCTGGACTTGTAGCTTTCGGCTTCTATGTAAAGACACACAGTCAGTACATCAGATGGGGCAGGGAAGCAATGAACCTTGGCCATCTGAGTTCTAGGTCTTTGTCTGTGAGGCAAAAACATTTTTCTGCCAGTGTAAAGAGCTAGTTATCTCGGGTGTGCCAGGGAAGGAGAATAATGAGCTGCATAATGAACTGTGATTATTAGCTAATCGGTTTAGAGTACTTACTGCTTAATTTAATTCCAGTTCAGGGGTGGCTTCATCCTCAAGCAAGGGCTTATCTCAGCACTCTACAGCTTTCAGCGCTCAGAAGGCCGTGTTTCCTGCATCTATCTTATCAACTTAAATTACTCACCGTTTAAGCCTCATCAAGGGCTCATTTTCGTGAGAGGAAAGGAAATGTCCAAACATTCTGTACGTGAATAGATAATTCAATTTATTTATCTATTTATTTGCCCTAGGGAAGGCAGCAATGTGTTTGTGAGACACCAAAATCTACCTGATGTCACCTTATGGAAAAATAAAACCAAGTTTTAGGAAGATAGACCTTGGCCCCCCATTCTCAGGGCATCTGTCTGCCAGCAAGGTCTGTTCTCTGCTCACTTGGCATGCTTTTGTTCAGCAGTGGTGACCGGTGTATGCATTCATTCAGGGCTCTCCCGGCGCTGCTGATTTATACACAGTCTCCCTTCACCTGTCCCCCACTCTTCCTTGTGCCTGGCTAACTCCCATTAGCTTTCAAAACTTGTCTCACTTTTGTTTGTGTGTGTGTGTGGGGAGGGCTTTACATAGTTTTATTTCCAAATTATGCTTTTCAGCAAGCATGCATTACTTTTATAGTTTTACAAAATGGAAAAATGTAAAAACAAAACAAAACAAAACAAAACAAAAAACCCCCAAACAATAGAAAAAACAAAACCTCAACCTTCTGCTTTGCTGTCTCTCTCCTCCCCTGGGAAGTTTTCCTGACCAGTTTCTACATCTTCTTCACCCTCAATCTCTATTACTCACGCCCAGCTCTTTCTTTTGTTAACTCACATGATCTCACCCCCAGGAACAATCAGAATGTTACCCAACGTTATCCATACTTGTTTAGGTTGTTCTTCTTCTAGGCCCATCATACCCAGAATCCCTTGAAGATACTGTAAGTCTATATAGTACCTTAATTAATAAGGTAAAGGGCAGAAAACTGACCTTAAGAAGAAACAGATTCAAAGGTTTCAAAGAGTGTTTTTAGGCAAAATATTTTAGATCACCCATTAAAACAAACAAACAAACAAACAAATAAACAAAAGCAGCAAGCAAGAGACGGAGCCCCTGCCTTTTTCCTGTAAAAATGGGCTATCTTTTCACCCATAAAATGAATCATTATCTTTCTAACTGTGGTGGCCCATTTCTTTTCTCCTGTTAGCCAAGCTCAAACTTCCTGTAGATTCACAAATTTAACAGATTTCTACTGCCACAAATACATAAATAAATACTCCTGGCTTCAGACTACAATGCACCTCTCTCTTGAGGACCCAAACTCCATTTTCTTTGAGTATGTACTTTAATTTTTGCCTAATAAATCTCTGTACACCTTTGACTGATGTGTCTGAAAATTCTTTTTCTGTCATGGAAGTTGGTAAATCTGCAGCCTACTCCATGAATGGGACGGATCCAGGTTCCCTGTCTCTGCACTGGGGGACCTCCTTGGACCCTGTCCAGTGGACATCAGGACCTGGCACAACTTCAGTGCTTAGCAAATTCTCTTGAATAAAGAATGAAAAAGAAAGAAACATAGTCCTCCTCTGAAGATAGAGGAAGATGACTGTAACAAAAGATCATCATTTCCATTCATTTCCTGGCTCCTCTCCCAGCTCTGGGTAACATTGCTTCCAATGCCCTGCACCCCAGGGAGACTCAGCTTGCTCTAGGGCAGTCATCTTGCACCCCAGGAGGTTGTTCCTCTGTGGGGGCCGTCCTTTACCTGAGAGCAATACTGCTTTTCAAGCCTCTGGCTTTCCTTCTGTTTCTGGCAGGTCAGCGACACCACAGACACAATGGTACTGTTGTAATTCTCTTGGGGGGATGTCCAGGACATCATGGCGGTGGTGGAACTTAAAACATGGACGCTCACATGCTGGGGCTTCTCAGTCAGTTCTTCGAGCCACTCTCCAGCAGGACCTGAACATTTTCAATCAGAACACAAGGGAGGTTGCACACTGAGCTGATTCTGATATAAGATGCCAATTTTAAAATCCGTGCTGTTTTCTGTTAGCCCTTATAAAGATATTCAAAGGAAAACTGGTGTCAGACCAGTGGCTCCTTTGGTCCTCCACCCAGCTACCTTCCTCAGTGCCACCATCTCCTCACTGACTCGAACAACAGAAGCATCCACAGAAACAGCCACAGAGCAGTTTGGCTGAGAGACAGAAGCTTACTTCAGATGTCTGAGAGTATTCTGTTAAAAATTTCACCAGCGAGAATTTACTTTTCTTTTAACTGAGTGGGTATGGCACATGGCTGTTGCTGATTCCTTTCTTATAAGGATCTTTGGTTTCTAGAAATGATGGTTTTGAGAGTCCAATTAGTCTCTACTACAATCCTGTGGAAAAAAAATTAAATATGGCAGCAAAGGGAACAAAGAGGCAGGCTGTGATTATATCAGGCAAGAAAGAGGCAACAGGTGGGATCAGTTACAGAAGCTGGCTGAAACCTGGGCCGTATTTGGGGACATGGTGCGTTCCTATTACAAGACACCTCTGTAGAGGTTCTGTTGTCTTAAGTTTCTATAGTGCTGCTTAGAATGATGTCTGATCCATGGTAAGGACTCAAGAAATGCAACTTCCTCCTATTTATTCAATATGCATTTTCCCATTCCTTAATGAAAACCACATATCTGGAACCTAGGAGAGGAAAGGAGTCAGTGGTTTGGATGGGGAGGGCAGAGTCAGGCTTGGTGTAAATGGTGAAAGGGGGATAACAGCCACAGAGGATAATAATGAGGATAAAGAGATGTAGCATGCATTATATACTCGGCTCTACATTTATATATGTTTATATATTTTAACCCTTTAATTCTTATAAGTCTATGGGGTAAATAGTATTATTAAATCTCAATCTGGACAGGATGAGTAGAGCTGGGATTTACATGCACAGGAAGTGTGATTCCAAAATCCATGCTTTTAAGCCTGCCTGGGGCTTCCTGGAGCACAGTGAAATAGTGAAAAGCACTGATTTAGAAATAGAAAAATTGACCCAAGACTCATATTTGCTCCCAGACACATCTTGGGCAAATAATTTCATGTCTCTGAATCTCAGTCAATGCATCTGTCAAATGGAGAAGTCATGCAGTGTTAGGATAGAAAATAACTTTACTGATGAGGAAACTGAGGTGTAGCATCTTGACAGACTGGCCCTCTGAAAATGTTCCCTCCATAAGACTCTCCAGGACTACTGCATCTACCTTCATTCTTATCTCTGAGAAAGCCTTCAAAGCTACATAGTTGTAAGTCGTAGTGCAATATGTAGATATGGTTCCTTTTTTGAAATAGGATTCAGGCTAGCCTTGAACTCACCATGTAGCCCAGTTTGGCCTTGAACTTGCAACAGTCCTGCCTGGCTCAGTCTCCCGAGTGCTGGGATTACAGGCGTGTGCCATTACACCAGGCACATAAATCGTAATGTAATACATTTTAGTGTAGTAGCTCAACACTGGAATGTCTGAAATAGCTTGGTCAAGAAAACGGGCTGCAAATATTAGCTGGTGTGTGACTGACCACACGCTGTTGAATGAAATCAAGTCACCCTAGTTGCTCCCCTCCTCAGTTAAGTATAAGCATTTATATCTGCAGTAGACTTTTGTAGACCAAGAATACATGTACATCTACATCGTAAACTTGACAACTCATTACCATTGAACAGAGTATTTTAAGCACTTAAAATATCTTTTTTTTATTTATTTTTTTTTTTTTTGGTACTGGGGATCGAACTCAGGGCCTCATGCTTGCAAGGCAAGCACTCTAACCACTGAGCTAAATCCCCGGCCCCAAATATCATTCTTTTTATTGGCACAGCAAAAGATTTCTAGTGGCCTGTATTGTGCTAGATGATGTAAGATATATGTCTTTGGGATAAGCAAACCTATAAGCAATTCTGACGTGTAAATTTTCCTAGTTATTCTGGATTCTCAGGAAGAGCAGAGTGTCTGACAGATAAAAGTGATTCATCAATAGTTTTCGAATGTATAAAAGAATGAATAAACTAGCAAATAGCATAACCCCAGCCTAGGAGTTCATAATTTGGTATGAGAAGCAAGATGTACACAAATAAGCCTAGAAAAATAATCCACGCTGAGTTCTGAGTTTTGCGTTGTGTGCTGTGAGACACGATTGAAATTCAGAGCAGGGAAAAGCCAAACATGGCAGGAATCATTGGTGCAGTTTTCATGGGAACCCTTAACACTGGAGCGGGTTTACATGGGTGCAAGAGGAGATTTCATGGTCAGCAAAGCCTTTTTAGCCTCATGGGGAAAACTGAATATTCAGCTTTGTTCTTTTTTCCAAGTGATCTCACATCAAAACCTCCCATACTTGAAATTCATGCAAGAAAGGATATTCACCAGTATCCTTCCTGTATGTCTGATGGACATTTCAGGCTTTTCACTGGTGGTGACTTTTTTTTTTTTTTTTGGTATTAAGAATTGAATTTATGGCCTTTGCACTGAATCCCCTCATAAAAATATTTTATTTCCAGACAGGGTCTCGCTAAGTCACTAAGTTGCCCAGATTGGGGTTGAACTTTTGATCCTCCTGCTTCAGCCTCCCAGAATGCTGAAATTACAGCTGTGAACCACCACACCTGGCTTTGTTTTTGGTTTTTTAAGAGAAAAATGTTGTACGAGAACATTTTCAATCTTTCTTGTTTGTTTTCTTTTTGGTAGTCTTAGGTTTTGAACCCAGCACCTTGCACATGCTAGGCAAGTGGTCTACCACTGAGCTACATTCCCATACTTTTATTTTTTAATTTTTTTTTCTTATTCTGAGACAAAGTCTCCTTAGGTTGCCCAGGCTGGCCTTGAACTTGCCATTCTCCTGCCTCAGTCTCCTGAATACTTTCAATTACAGGCATGCTCCACCACCCTTCACTCATTTTCAGCATTTTAAGCTTCTACATAAACTGATCTCTTGTCTTTGTCCCTGTTTTCCCTCTTCCGTCCACCTTTTGAGGATTATTTGTGGTGCAGTTGTATTTTCCCTAGAGAAGATAGAAACTTGGTGCTCACTTCTTTCTGAGAACAATTGTCATGCAAATTTTCTGATTTTTTCTTTCTGCTGATTAAGAGGAACAGTGGACTCCTGATAAGTCGATCATTGATATTTAGCCTCTAAACTTCCAGGAAACAGAGTTTAGCTAGAGACATCAGAGAGACAGGTAAGACTCAAATAAATTGAGCCTGAAGATGAGAAAAACTCTACTATTACTCTGTGATCACCCTTTACAGAATCAGTAGAAGCCACCCTAAGATTTGACACTGGCACTTTTAGGATTCTCCAACTTTTTCTCCTGCCAGCTGCATGGAGACCACTCAGGTGTGACTACACCTTTGTCTTCTGAGCTCCACAAGCTCAATACTTTAATGAGATTTTTCACACAGTTCTATAATGTCAAATTTCATTATGGCCTCAGACAAAAGCCATATTTCCCAAATTGTGTGTCCTTGTCATTGGAGAGTTTCTTATGGCCAATGTGGAAGGTCAGTTTAATAAATTTTCAATTATCAAAATAGTAAAAAAAAAGAAAAAAAAAGATCTTCAAGCCAAATCCCTGGGTAGTTTGTTACCACTAAACATGCATACATATTTCTACTGCTGTCAAAAGCTTGTGGATCTGGGCCTCTCCTGACCTTGAAGAATTGTCAGGATCCCCTGAGAGGTGTGAATAATTGACGTCCAAGCACCATTAATCTCACCCCTTTCATTGTTCTAGCTCCCCTATCATGCAAAATAATCTCTTGGCTACTTACTGATATAAAAGCTGAGTGATTTGGCTGACTGGCTTTTTCGAGTTTCACAAGATCCCGAGGAACTAAAGGTCGTCACGGATAACTTATAATTCCCAGCCTCCTTCAGTTCTGCAATAAATTCATGTGCTTCTTCATCCACTGTCAGATATTCGGTAAAGTTCTCTAAATCATATAAAAAAAAAATGTGAATTGGTACCCGGCAGGGCCCTAGGTATAGACAAACCAATTAATTACAAATATAGGTATTTCTTATAATAACTCCTTTTTTCTTTCAAGTTCAGTTATACCCCATGAACTAAAGCCGGTACAAATAAGAAACATGAAAAAGAGTTCAAATTTTCTTCAAATATTTTAAAATGTCAAAGCTAAAATATGACATCCAAATCAGAAAAACTAGGAATGGGTTTATTGTATGCATGTACTCCAGTGAAGCTGTGTGCATGTTAGAAATAGAATGTTAGGAGCAGGTAACAGTCCTTGGCTTTTTCATCTAACGGAAGAGAAAAAAATAACAAATACTAAGTATCTTATGAGTTCTTTGTTGTAGCATTAAATATTCAGAAATGCTTTAAAATATACTGAATTATTTCCAGTTAAAGAAATATGGCATGTTATGTTTTCCTTCATCGTTTTGCCTCTAGGACTTTTAAAAGTAAGGATTATTTTTTTACACTGCTTCAGGGCCTATCTCCTGCTGCTTATTGTTTTAGCCATAATTGTTATTATCAGTTGGTAACTTTAAGAGTCTTTGAAAGAACATTCTGTAGTGAGATAAAAGCATGATTGAAACTTCATGGAAAACAGCAGTAAAAAAACATTCTGAGTTACAATGTACTATTTTTCAAAAATAAATTGAAGAATAGACAAATAAATGACAGATTTAAAATATAAGCAATTTCAGACAAGTGAGTTTTTACTCAAATAATTGGAAATGACAGAGGATTTTAATTTTATATAATATTTGGGTCTGGTTCATTGCTCTGTCATTTAGTATTGAAGGATCCATAAATGTATCTCACTCTAGAAAATAAAATACAGTCAACAAATGCAACTACATAATCCTAATGTTCTATCATGAAAATAACGCTGCCATTGTAATTTCAAATGTTGACAATTTGACAACTTTTGCCACCCAAACTGCCAGACTGGAAAATATAATACGAAGTATGCTATTGTAAAAACAAAACAAACAAAAAATAACCATAAAAATCTGCCAAACAACAGCTGAGGTATGCCACAGCTCTGTTTTCATGAATTAGTGGACTAAAATACAAAGAATGAATCTCAAAGGCTGGAAAAGTGAATACAACATATAACACAGTAGCTGTCATAGTAACATGAGTTGCTGCCTAGTTCTCATGTCACTTGTGCCCCCTCCTTGGGAAAATGTGGGGCATATTCAAAGGGATACATCCTAAGAGGAATAAGAATAACCGGGTAAGCAGAACAGGCCTCAAAATCTTGGAGGAGTAATCATTTTGTCAGAAAGATTCTTTTGCTACATGCTGAACTAATTTGCACATAAGAAAACAAAATTTCTCCAGCAGAGTTAGTAATATTCTATGATAATTAGATCATTAATTCAAAATATTTCTGTATATATAAGATTTTCATCAATGGCCTCGCATATGTGAGATGTTGGGCAGTGAAATGTGCATAACTGCCCATAATTGCATAATTGTGGCAGCAAAATGTGCATAATTGCAACTTGTGAATCACTCAAACTTTCTGATTCTAATCTAATCTATTCCTTTTGGTTTCTGTTCTCAGTCTGCATTGGATAGCCAATTAAATTCTTTTCCTTAGCATTTTTCTTTAGATAGTAACTGTCTACTCTCAGTCCACTTTTCTAAACTCAAATTTAAAAACATTTCAACTTCCTTTCCTTTGTACCATTTATTATCTCCTGATTTCTTACTGTTTACCTTCTCTTTCTATGAGAATGTGGAACCCGTCAAAGGCAGTAGGTGGTTTGGGTGGCAACCAGCTCAATATCATTTGTACAGGAAAGAAAGAGAAAGAACCCAATGTTGGCATCTCAGTCTCACGGAGTGTGCTGTGGTTTCCATATTCCACGGGCAGCACGCTGACAAACTCATCTTCATTGTCAGGAGTTGCTGAGGCACTGTCCCACCAGTAAGGCTGAGATGTGGTTTCATAGTCACTGCTGTTCAAATCCGGCCAACCCAAAGAGGTGTTGCCAGAGGGAATTTCGGGAGTGTCATCTGTGAAATGGAAGAGTTTGTCTTTTCCTGTCGAATCTTGTGATTTTATGAATGATTCTTCTGGGAAACTACCACTCTGTTCTTCCCAGTTGTTTTTGTTCAAGTTTACGAAACGAACGGAAATATTTCGAGGTGGATATGGGGCTGTAAAACAGAGAATTTTCATTTTCAAATAATTTTAATACTGTTATAATTAACACTCTACCAATGAGTCAAATACACAAGCAGATTTACAAAAGAGAGTTTAAATTTTACCTAATAAATAGCAACTTTACCTGAAGAACGATTGTGCTTTTAAGTATACAAACTTCTGACATGTAATGGATGACTACCTATTGGCAAAATACCAGTCACTATTCAACCACACAAAGTTGCGATATTATGCTTATCAAAGTGGTAATTTAACCAAGACTCAAGCAAAGTTATATAAATATTCTTCAATTCACCATAATCTCACTTTTTAAAAAAACGTGTCTCCTGTCTCTGGATCTTTATTTAAAAATAATAAATAAAACACCAAATAGTTCAGTTCTAGCTATCAGGACAAGAATACTCCATGTGATAGGCTCGTACTGCACCTAGAGACATTACAGGTATGAACGGCCTGTAGAGACATCTGTGTTACCCATGTTGGAAATATGGCTTCACTCTTCACTTCTCTAAAAGGAGACGTATGAGCACAAAACAACATTATGAATTATGGAAACCAGCATGCACTGCATAATTTCTGACTACATTGGTTTCTAACTGCTCTTCACATAGCAGCTCAAATACCACATCCTCCATGAACTTCTTTTTTTTAAATTTTTAAAATTTATTTTATTTTAATGGTACATTTCAGATGTACATAGTAATAACATTCATCATAGGAGATTTGTACCTGTATATGATATATCTTGTTGCTTCTTTTTTTCCCATTGCCCCCCTTCACCCCCTCCTTCCTCCTTATTTACAAAAGCTTTGTTTCCATTTTTTCTTCCATTTCTTATTTCTCTTGTCCTTCTGTTCCTTTCATGAACTTCTAATAAACATTAATCTCTCCTTCTTTTGTGCTACTAAATATCTTTGTACTTCTTTTCTCATATTTATCTTGTTCTGCTGTATATTAATGCCATTGTACAATTCTTGCATCAGTTTTTGAGGACAGAGGCCCTGAGTTTTACCAATTAATAAATAATGTCTTTTCTGGAAGTGAGTAATGAAAAGCACAAGTAGAACCTTCCATATTGGCATGAAGTGACTTAGCTACTTAGCCAAAATGATTTCCTTGTCTTGGCCTGAGGAATGAGAATCATGATACTTTAGACTTCCAAAGAGTGAGGGCCTCAGGAGTGATCTACCATAATCTGCACTCATATACACTGGGCAACTGAGGCAATGATTATTGCTTACACTGGTGATGGGTGTTAAGTAAATAGATATTTATTTCATCCAGCCATCCATACTATAATTCTTCATAGTGAAATGAACCACTG
Source organism: Hystrix cristata (assembly GCA_004026905.1). Taxonomy (NCBI): domain Eukaryota; kingdom Metazoa; phylum Chordata; class Mammalia; order Rodentia; family Hystricidae; genus Hystrix; species Hystrix cristata. Next base: position 52,800 of record PVJO010010766.1, on the reverse strand, counting down.
CAAGTTTTAGACACATCAGAATCCTAATATTTTTCCTTTAATAACCTGATGATCTATAGTAAAATGTCTCCCCTTTGTTTATAGAATAACAAATGTCTCCTTAATCCACTTAAATTCTTAATTATAACTTTTGTTAGTATCAGAAGCCTTTTTATTTAAAGATTATAAATCTAAAATTATACTGATTTATTTTAGATTTTTCTCATTGCATATTGTGCTCCATTTCTTTTACAATGATAGAAACTTTTTTTACATTATTGATAATATATTTATTTTTTTTTTCTTAGCTCTGCAGAAGAGTATTTCTTAGAAGAATAGAAAATAGATATGGCAACATATAACTTAATTATTTTTTTCACTACATTTGATTTTTTGGAGAACTTACCAGTTCTATGCTGTTTGGGTTCATGACTGACACCACTATACTCCACGAGGGTACTTTTATTAAAAGTTGCCTCAGATACCAGCTGAAAGGTGATGTTACTGTAACATATTCCTGGCAGCCAATGATTAAATACTGTCTTTCCCTTAAAGAAATCTGTGAAGACAAAAATTAATTACATTAAAAGAAGTTTCTTCTAAATGTCAAACATTCATAGAAAGTTCCAAACAATTACAATTAAATATCCATAAAATAGTATTTCATTCATCTTTTAGCATGGTCAGTAAAAAGTATTCATAAAGCTAGAGATGAAATTTTGAATCTTTACATCTAATCCTGAAAGCCTTTTTTTTTGGCTAGAATCTCGAAGTAGATTGCAACATTAGACTTAAATTTTTATTAAAGAATTATTAGTATATGCAGAAATTGGAGACAAGGTTTATGCTAGCCATTGATTAGAAGATGAAAAACCAAAGTATTTTGCCACTTTATGACATAAGAAATAGTACTTTTACAAGAAATATTTTCACTTATGAAAACTAGCCTATTTCATAAGTATACTATTTTATCTACCAATGGCAGACAATGCCTGCTCAAAGAAAGAAGAAAGTAAAACTTTAGACTCTACTTGGAAAATTAAAGAAAAAACATGTTTAAAAAATATTCCAAATCAGAAGAAATGAAAGAAAGAAGCTGAAGGCACTCCAAGACTTGACTTGGTTCTTTTGAATACTTTGGATGAGTAAATATGCTGGGCTCTCTTTTCTTTCTCCCTTCCCTCATTGTTCCCATCCATCCAGTAAAAATAATGGAACCAAGTTTGGTATATTTAGTGATGTTGTTAAGTTGGTCACATAGGTAAATATGTGCAACAAGAGACCAGAAATGGTTGTCTTTTGAATTTGAAAATAATCTTGAACCATGTCAAGTGAAACTAATCGTACAAATGCCCTTCTGTCATGCGAGATGAAGTTGCTGTTAAACTTCTTCGAATTTATTTGCTGCAACAGACATACTGCCTTTGACAAAAATAACATGGAATTGAAAATAATTTGAGTATTTCTCATATTGTATGCATAACTTGTCATTCTCAACTAATGAACCAGATGTTTTAATATTCCTCACAACAAGATTTCATGAATCAGTAACTATTTTTGATGGCTTATTTGTAGGTCAAGTAGTGAATTTTAAAATCTCTTTTGAGTAAGGGAAGCGACCAGGTGGAAAAAGTCATGTAAAAGTTGATCATCATTATTTATTCATTATTCCTTTTGCTTCTTACCTTTATAGAGCATTGTCCGAAAGTCTTTACCTTCCCAGTAGCTTATATTTACTCTTGTGAAAACATTATATTTTTCTGGATAATGAATTTCAAACAGGACTCCTGTTTCAGGAGAAGGTTTATAGTCATATATTGAAACGCTGGTTACAGGTAGAGGCTCTACAGAAAGGAAGTGAACACAGAAAGAGGGGAAAGGAGAAGAGGGAGAAAGGCCATCATCAGTTCTTGGAAATACTACACCACAGAAATTTTATTCATACTGTACTTCTATGTTTTCTGAGCAGAGACTCATCAGTTCTCATGATGTGAGTGTTCTACTTGGCAGTAATTAATAAACTACATTTTATAAGATGCTTTCTTCTTTTCTAAGACCTTTCATATTCATTTTCCTGTTTGTAACAATCCTGAGATGTAGGAAGAGCAAACATTAATACCCTCATCAACAGACAGACCTAATTTAAACTCAGAGACTTTAAATTACTTGTCATGAGCAGTTTAACAAATTTGTGACAGAGTCTGTATCTCTGGATTCCTAGTTCATTTTTCTTTTCCCCTTACCAAGAAAATTTGTTATTAATAACAAACCAGTGACACTAGAAAGGGGGAAGGGGGAAAAGAAAGAAGGGAGAAAGGAAAGAAAGAGGAAAAGGAAAAAATGGAAAGATATAAAAAAAAACCTGCTGTAAATAGGGAAGGGGGGAGCAGAAGGGAGGGGTGGGGAAGAGAGGGGAAAACCAAGATACATCATGTATAGGTACAGAATAACCATGATGAATGTGACCATTATGTGTACAATGTACCAATACATCCTCTTGGTAAAAAAATTTTAAAAATTTTTTTTAGAAAGGAGAAAAAAAAGAAAAAAAAGAAAAGAAGATATGCTTTGGTTCTGGCCAGTGATATACATCTACAGGATCATTAATTTCTTCATATGAACTTAGGATTTATTTCCTATGTTGTATGTAAAGTTACAAATCATTCAGTGCTGTGAAAATGACAGTCTATATGGTTATCAAATCACTCTACAGAAGCTTAGAAATTTATTTCTGGTTTGCTTGAATTGCTAATTCACCATACAAATTTTAAAATACTCTTAAAATGCTCGATACATCTGCATCTCTCGCACATCCCATCCTTTGCAAAATTCTTATAAAATACTCATGCTTCCCTATCCTCCTGAAGGAGCTATTGAATAAATTTTACCTATATTAATTTTATTAAGAAAATATTTAAAATAATTTAGCTTGGAGTCAATTATTGCATTATTGAAAAATAATTTTGATTCAGTTTTCAAATTGAGACTATTGACAACATCTATAGCTTAAACTAAAGCAAAATCTTTAAATTTTACACTTTTAAAATTTCAGTTTTGCTTACATAAGAAATTAAAATTTGACTTAATCCATTGAACAAATAATTATTGACAATCTAATTTGTCTCAGGTTGCAACCGAATATATTTGATTCTCAAGGTCCTAACCTATTTTTGCTTTTTTGGGGGGGTCCTGGGAAACAAGATCAGCGCCTTGTGCTTCCTAGGCAAGCACTCTAACCACTGAGTCAAATCCCCAGCGTTGCTATTTTCACTTTTGATTGAAGAGACTTGAATGAGGACTGAAATTGCCAATATTTCTGGAAAATTTAGAAAGGCCTTCTGATGGTAGTGTATTTTGTGATGGTGTCGCTGCAGACTGTGTGGTAGATTCTCTATTTTAAAAGTATCTATTTTATCCTTGCCTCTTCCTTGGTCTTCCTACATAAAGGTCACATTTCAGAGTAAACTCACTTATGTGCACTGTAAACAAACCGATCCACTCTGAAGACTGAGGTTTGAGCTCAAATCTCATAAAATTCTGAATGATTTGAAGGTCTTTTTCCCAAACCAGCCTAAATGCTAATCCAAGGACTCTACAAAATCCAGCTTTTGACTCTGGCTGTAGGAGGACGAGAATATGAGTGAACAGCAAAGCAATTACTCTCTGTTGCTGCTGTCCTGTTTGACACCCTTCCCAGGGCTCCCGAGACTGAAAAGAGAAGTTAGACAACCAGTCAGTTTGCCCCAAGGCCTGAAGTCTGTACATCAAAGCCCCAGTCAAACTTGGACATTCAAGACATACATGAGGGATTATTTATTTAATTTGTTTTGTGTGTTTTTTTTTCCTGCTGCGAACTACTTAAAATTTAAACTGAGAGAATTTCTAAAATGCCTGTTCACAGGTTTGTTTTATATAGTTCTCTCCGTTCAATATAAATGACTCAAGCCAGCTATCAATCCTAAACTCCATGCTGGCGTTGCTGAAGCCTGCTCTATCCAAGAATTACTGCTCTTAGTAAAATGCAAATGCTAAAAACAGTCTAACATATTCTACTGTCTCTCCAGTTACATGCCTGGTTATTTTTCTTTTTGGAAATTAAGGGATGTGGCATTAATTAGAGCTGTTATTACCCACCTGTATTTCAGTGATGACAAGGTTAAATGCTAATCTAAATTCAATGCTATTTCCCTGCCAACCACTTCATTGTATTTTCTGTCTTCATTCTGAGAGCCAGACTGGAAGAGAATTGGAGGTTGTAGAAAATGTGAATCACTTACCATCTTTATTAATTGCTTTCTTGTACCTCGGACTTTTTTATTTTTCAAAGAAATAACACATGATAATGTACAGTCAAAACTCCCTCATATAGCTCAGTGTGACCCATTATTATTCTGACTTTGGTGTTGGCTTAATTTTTCATGCATGTTCTTAAATTCTTTTCGTATTTGTACATGTCCAAAATTATTTCATGATTTGATATGTTTTGTTTGTAGTGTCACATCACACATATCATTTTGCAGCTTTCTTTTATAACCTAACATTGTTTTAAGATTTGTCCATCTTGATACAGTTGTCTTTGGAAACTTCTGTGTCTATTTTACCAGTATATAAACTGTATAATTTATCTGTTATTCTATTGATAGATTCGTTGCTTTCAATCATCCTTTCTTATGAATACAGTGCAATAAATATATGGGACATGTCTTCTTAGATCAGAAGTCCTGCATGGCAGGGTATGCACATCTTCAGCCAAGTAAGAGAAGTGTTTTTCAATGATATGCCGGTTCACGTATCTATCAGCACTGTGATAGTTCTCATTTCTGCATATTTTCTCTAGTATATACCTACATCAGTCTTTCTTATTTTTGCCACCCAGAGGTATATGAAATTTTCTCTCATTATTTTAATGTCCTGCTCATGAAGGAGAATTTTAAAAATATGCTTAACCCTTCAGAATCTTTTTCCTTAGAATTGTTTTATTTGCCTGTTGTTTTTCAATCTTTTCCTGCTAAATAGTGATACAATCTTTGTCATAAACCACATTCCTACTGTCTTGTCCTGCCTTCCTTTGGAGTCACTAGTGTGTGTGTGTGCGTGTGTGTGTGCTGAAATATATTTGATATTTGGTAGTAACTGCTAAGAGATGTATCTGAGACTCCTGTTTTGCTGAACTAAAAACTAAAGAAGCAATCGGGTAGAGGCCAGCAGCCTTGGCTACTAATGTGACAGCTCTAAGAATATGTCCCTCCAACACAGATCTTTCGTGATTAGATGCTTGCTTTCAGTGGCAGGAGTAGGGGGAGGGGACCAATCCTGCATCCAGGCAGAGTACTGCCTTATGTTTAGATGCTGACTTGAGACCTGTCCTGGTGCCATAGCCACGTGTCTCAGAAGGCCAGTAAAGGGAGCAGGCAGCAGCTTCCCACAGCTCAGGAGCGGTGCTGACCCTCACACCCACTCTCAGCACAGTCTTCACTGCTTTCTGCCCTGGAACTTTTAAACAGCTGAGTTATACTCCCTGCCTCCAACCTCAGCTTCATTTTTCTTATCTGTTTCTGCCCAAAACATCTAAGCTTGTAGGCTACTCGATACCTTCACTTTAGTCAGTATCTCTGTCTTGAACCAGTTACCCTCATTCCATTTCCCTTCCTAATCTGTTTGGGTGCTACTGGTGCTTTGAGTAATTTCCTATTTAATACCATTGGTACTAATATTTATTCATCATATACTACGTGCTATGCACCTTATTAAAGAATTCATTTTTACAGTTTTTTTTACATTACAAAGGCATTTACCTTTGGCCTTTACCAAATAGAAACTACAAATCATCCCAATATGATAATTATGTGACAGATCATTTCAGCAAACTACGCCCCACAAAGTCAAATCTGCACTGCAACTTGCTTTTGGTTGACTTTTGAGTGGAGAGTAAGTTTTGCATTTTTAAGCGGTTGACAAGAATTGAAAGGAGAATAGTATTTCATGACATGAAAACGGTATGAAATTCAAGTTTTGGTGTCTGTAAAGTTTTACGAGAGCACAGCCATACTGATTTGCTTTCATGTTTATCTGTGACTGTCTTTGTCCTACAACACAGAGTTGGGTAGTTGCAAAATAGATGGTGTGCCCCGAGAGCATCACATATTCATTATCTAGGCCTTTACAGAAAAAAATTTGCTAGCTTCTGGAACAGGTTACAGATCTGAAAACTAGGATTTAGAGAAAGTTACCATCTATGCTAGGCTACCTCTATGGTTTTCAGATTTCTTTGAGTCTAGAGTTCAGGCCTTGAACCGCTGCCCCAAATGCATGTTTGCTAACTGGTCCATTCCATTGCAAGGCTCAGCATCCGGGGGCTTCCAGCTGCCTTCTAAGAGGGAGGTTCCTCCCCATCAAATCTTGTATCACTTCTTTAATCTGCCTTCATTCCTCATCAGATTGAGGTCTAAACTCCCTTGTAAGGCAGTGAAAGTTTCTCTAATATTTCTAGCCACCTTTCTTGAAATTTTCTGAAACATTATATGCTTGCAACCTGCAGGTCTTTCAGTTTGCCAAGCGTGCCCTGATGTTTGTGTCCCCATTCTTCTGCCCGTGTGCTTCCCTTCAACCCTGACTGTAACGCTTTCTCTTCTTTATTCTTTTGCCAAATATTCATTACTTTTTCACCAATTGTTTCTTCTGCAGTTCCTTCCAATGTTCTTTAAGGAGGCGAGGCACTCTTAGGCAGAGCACTTACCATATTTTTTTGTAATGGTCTTTCATTTTTCTTTTCCAGTATAATAGTCCATCTCTGATTAAAAGTACTTTTATGTATCTTTATTTTTCTGTCATCTTGGATATCATACAGAGAATGTATATAGTAAAGAAAGTTAAAGCTCGTGGTTATCTTTATTTATTATAAATTTATAAAGAATTATATATTTGCACAGCATCTCCATGTGTGTTCTACGGTGTTTAGTGCCTCTCTCTCTACTGATATAAGAGACAGTTATGTGTATATTACACTTCCTGAATTTCCTTTTTCTTAATATTGTTAAATTTTCAACATTTTGAGTATTCTTATTTTATTTATTTATTAATTTTTTTTTCTGGTGTTGGGGATGAAACTCAGGGCCTTGCGCTTGCTAGGCAAGTACTCTATCTAACCACTAAATCCCCAGCCCACTTCCCTAATTTTTTTTTCCACTTCCCTTATTTCTAAGCCATTGTTCTTAGGTATTATTTTCTCTGCCGAGAAACTACGCCTTTTCCTTGAAGTCCACATACTATACTCGAGCCTCTCAGTAAATTAAATATCAATCAGACATCAGAACTTAAGAGTTGTGAAATTCTTTTGAACTGGCCAAATGACTCTGTTGTGCTGAGTTTATTCTTTGCCATATTCTTCTGTTTTCTGCACAAGTGCCAGGCTCAGAACGCTATAGGGGAAAATCAAAGGACTACCCCTGGGCCAGCTGCTTTGTCCTTGCTTCTCTCATCAACAGGAGCACCTAACACGGTCAATGACAACAACAAATGTTCTCTTTTATTCTCAAGAGCAATGTGTCAGCTCTGTGAACAGACACTACAGATGTTTTCTAAACTTAAAAAACAACTTTCCACTAGAAAAATAAAGATGGCAAAAATATATCATTAACTGACAAATACTGGTAGTTTTGGGACTGAAAAGTAATCAGCCATCCTGTTTCTTAAATCCTCGTCTTATAAAAGAGGAAGCTAAAACCTGAATGTCACTTATAGCTACCTCATGTCTAATGTCAGAAATATTTTTAGATCTTCCGATCTTACATTCATAAGCTATTGTTATCTCTGAAATGCGGGATATTGTAGTGGAGCTTTGAAGAAATGGGTTAGAGGATGAGATACAATGGATCACCACTCATTCATCTTACCCTTTAGAAATCAGTGTAAGTTTTCTCTTCCCCTTAAGATGCAGAAAGCTTTCAAACAGCATCACATTTTCCCTGCCATCCTCAACTCCAACAAGAAAAAGCCTCATAATGGAGGAAATCATAAGTAAGTTCTCTCGAGTTCATTGGAAGGGGAGACTGTAGAGACACAGCTGAAATAGATTCCAAGGACTGACGAGCTCCTTGGAAGGGCGAAGGCCGCCGCGTTTTATCATGGCACAGCTTGGCAGAAAGAAGAGGCAGTTATGAAAGCAGGTAAGAAGAAAGCAGCTAAGTTGATAATGAATCCATCTTAGGGCAGTGTGGTCTAAATGACAATTAAAACTACTCTGTCCAGTATGATAGCTACTAGCTGCATGTGGCTATTTATATTAAATTAAAAAGTGATTTGAGATTAGATTAAAAGGAGTGGCTACTCCACTGGACAATCCAGATACACAAGGTTTCCATCATCTGAAAGTTCTGAGAGAGTGTTGCTTTAGGATAATTGGGAGACCCAGACAAAAGCAAGGTCATTGTCCTCTAATCTCAGTCTGTTGCTGAAGAGGCCTGAACCCTGAGGGTGGAACTGGGGCGCTGAGAACTACTGTTCATTTCTCCTGGCACTCCAGGAATCTGGGACAGAGCGAAGGTGTCTAATACCATAAATCCAACTCATATCCCCTCAAGTAACAGTCTAGCAAAATGGTAAATTTAAATTCAATGACATAAGTAATTATATGAAGCATGATCAAAATACATGGTGATGTATAATTAACAAAATTGTTACAATAGAAGACACGCTGCCATTAAACCCCCCTCAAAATACTCCCCTTTGCTTAAAACATACTTATCCCATCATTGCTGCCTCTTTATGAAGCAGTCACTTTTGGAAGCACTTTCAGGAGTGTCTACATGCGGTGTGCTCAAAAGCTTGGTGAGCGCTGCCACCGCGTGTCACCCAACAGGAGCAGCAGGCTCGCAAAAACACGGTGTCCTCTTAACCTTGTTCACTGGATCTGGTACCATGTGACATCTCTGGCTCTTCCCCAAAGTCGAAAAGACCAGGACAGGTAAACATTTTGAAGTGATTCAGGATATCTAGGCAGCCACAGTGCAAGACACAAAAGAGGACGACCAGAACTGTTCCAGAAAGTGACAAACACAATGAGTTCTAAGTGGGGGGAGTCTTTTGAAGGGGATTCATGGCAATGTGTCTTTTACTGTAATAAGTTTTTTAAATTTAAAAATTCGATGTATTTTTAATTGTACCTTGTATGTAAAAGGGCTCCACCTCACTATCTAAATTGGGAGCCATAAACTACATATGGCTATTGAGTACTTAAAAATGAGGCTAGTGCATCTGAGGGACTGAATTTTCAGTTTCACTTAATTTTAATTAGTTTATGTTCAAAAGGAAAAAAAGAGGTGTGTATTTTCATATTGATTATAGATTGAAATAATATTTTGAATGAAAGGGATTAACTATTTAATAAATTCACTGTATCAAATGATTTTTACTATGTCTTTCAAGGAGTTTAATACCATAGAATGTGGTTAATAGTCTACTTTTGTTGGATAATGTGGCTCTAAACACTCAAAAGGCAGGGAAAAAAGCAAGATCTAGTTCTAAACTGTCTATAGAAAATCTAATTACATGTGAAGGCATGAAGGAATTGAAAGTTAAAGGATGGCACAAATATTCCATGCAAATACATATCAAAAAAACTGAAATGGATATATTAATATCAGACTAGAAAGACTTCAACGTAAAGCATAATAGAATAAGGAGGAATTTTACAGGTAGATGAAGGGTTAGTTCATTAAGAAAACATTGCAACTCCTAAGGCTCCTAAGGGTGTTTGCAGCCAGCAGCATAACAACAGAGCTTCAAAATATGCAAAGCATAAACTACAATAAATGAATGGAGATATAAACAAACCTACAGTTACAGGTGGAGGATTTTACACTCCTCTACCAGTTCCTATCAGACCAAATACAAGAAAATCACGAAGGTTATATTGAAATTAAAACAACCAACTTGACCTAATATTTACTGAACCTTCACCCAACAAGCGCTCACATAATAAACAGTATGGTAGACCCGATTGGGACTCAAAACAAGTCTCATTTTCAAGTAATTGAAAGCATAAGTAATATGTTCCCCAATCACAACCACACTTACTTAGAAATCCATGAAAAAGAAAAGACGCCTGCAAAATTTCAAAATTTTTGAACATTCAGCATACTTCAAAGAAGATTTCATGGGAGAAAACAGTATGTATTTTGAACAAGTTCATTGCAAATGCTATGATATCAGTGCGGACTCAGATTTCTTTAAGAACCATCAGTTTCAGGGCTGACTTCTGCAGCTGTGTTATTGGGAATGGGCCAGTGCACACTAATAAATAGTGTCAGCAATAGTCATTATAGTTCTATGTTCTATTTTGCTTTATGTTTTCATCTTTTTCCCGGCTTCTTGCTCAACTAACTAGAACTAAGATTTATTGATCAACTATTAAGCAATAATACTTGGGATAGACATTTATGAAATTATGAGAATGATCAGATTTTAGAGAGTAAAGCAAAAGTCACCTATAGTGAGAAACACTCCTAAAAACTACCTGATGCCAATATTAACTTTTTTTTTCAATATTAACTTTTTAAGGCTGAAAGATAAATTGCCTGTGTATGTGTTTTTCTTGGGTAGTGAAAGTCAAGGCGATTTTGAAGCTGAGATGCAGAGTAATGACTAATAAAGATATCATTTTCTCTATCTTTCAGTTTAGGACATATAGTTAAATTTAAATAGGATGTATATGATTATAAATTTGTTATCTCAAAAACCAAATTGCTTAATTTGAGAATATACATTCTGGGGAAAAACAGCAAGTTACAATCACATTATTAAGTAATACAGCTGAAGATAATATGGCCTAATCATCAATCTGAAATCGTCATTCAATCTGAAAATATGTTACCTCGATGAGGTTTAAATTTTTGGTTTAAAACAGATTTTTGTAACAGCAGCTAAGAGTTAACATCACCAAACGTTGGCAAGAAGCTGTATTTTTAATAGAATGCAGAACTTTGAATCTACGTCACTTGACTTCAAGGCAAGTGATTTGTCTTCTAACAAGACCCCACTCAGAAGGAACAGAGGACAAAGTCTCGCATAGTGCTTACTTGTTAACACAGTGACTGATCTGGATGGCTTGGTAACCACATTTCCGTTCACCACTACCAGAGTGATTATATAATATAGGCCATGATAATTGGCTTTGAAGATAACAGGAGGAGGCAAAGTGCTGTTGAATTCCTCGAATTCGAAGAAATAGTTTTTGGATTCACCAGTTATCTTCACAACATACACAGATGCAGGACTTGTGACATCGGAGGCTTCTAAAGAGACAACGATGTTATTATCATCTTGGACAGTCACATGGAAAGTTGTGGCATTCTGTGTCAGAAAAAAAGAAAGAGAGAAAGCACAGGTCAAATTTGGATGATGAGTAATAAAATTATACTGAGATAATTTTTTTCTAAAATTGTTGACCACTAAATGTGATGATATGCACCTGTAATCCCAGCACTCTGAGGGATTGAGAGGAAAATTACAAGTTTGAGCCCCAATGGACAACTTAGCGAGAGCCTGACCTCAATATTAAAAGGAAAAAAAAAAAAAAGCAAAGGGATTTGGCATATAGCTCGTGCCTGACCTCAAAATTAAAAATAAACAAACACAAAAGCAAAGGAATTTGGGATATAGCTCAGTGCCTGACCTCAAAAATTTTAAAAAAAGCAAAGGGATTTGGGATATAGCTCAGTGCAAAGGCCCTAGGTTCAATCCCCAGTACTGCAAAAAACAAAAACAAAATAATAAAACTAATGTTCACGGTAAGCACTGTTTCTTAAAATAGAGTTACATAGGTATTTTAGTAAAATGAGAAAAACCAGAAAGAAGACATTATTTCTCTTGTGATGAATGATGTTCTCAGGATTTTAGTTAGAGGATTTTTCTCTCATAAAAAGCTGCATGTAGTTCATAGACTGTCATGTGATAGACACGTAAGAAAACAACTAATATGTAGGTTGGCTTCAACATCTCCTGTCTCACCCTCTATCTTTCCTTTTGAAGAAAATCATCAGCATTAGCATATTTCTGATTAAGACGATGGCATTAAAACAACCACACAACTAAACCTAAAACAACTAGTGTATACAAGGTCTCCAGCAATACTTCTTAACCCCCCCTTCCCCCCCTAGCATAGCATCTATCTCTCTTCAAAATGTTGTCCCCTATTGTGTGTGTGTGTGGCGCGGGGCCTGGGGGTTGAACCCAAGACCTTCGCACTAAGTTATATTCCCATACTTTTGTTTATTTTTTTTTTATTTTGAGACAGGGGCTCTCTAAATTGCTAACTAGTCCAGGCTGGCCTTGACCTCCTGATCCTCCTTCCTCCCGGAGTGCTAGGACTACAGGAGTATGCCACCCTGCCAGAGTCTCTCTGCAAATATTAATTTCTATTACTTCTGCTTTCCTTAGAATTCTCTTTAAACAAACTTTGTAAGAAGCGGTCTGGAAACAGCAGGAAAGTCCTCCTGGACAGAGAAGACTCAGGAAAGAGGAAAAGAAACAGCAATTACACCCATATCAATAGGGGTTATTAACTGATATACTCATTATATCAGTTAATACAGCACTTACCACACAGTGCTAAGTGCTTAGGAGCCCAACTCAGCAGGAGCTTCAGTTTGGTGGTGGTTAGTGGCTATTTATGAATGAAATGTTTAGCACATGGGAAATTCTAGTTACAAGTAAATTTTCAACTTTACTGAAGATTGATGGGAAACCCTTTTGCTTTTAAATGATTAGAATATTTGACAAAATGTGCTTTTTCATGATGATTTTTAAATATTAACAATTTATTTGGAGTATCAGAATTTTTGTATCTCAATGACCTAAAAATATTCTAATAAACCTTATTGTCAGCAAAAAGTATCTATCTATCTATCTATCTATCTATCTATCTATCTATCCATCTATCTATCTGTCTTTCTATGTGTGTATATATAAAATGACACACAAGATATTGGGCTCAATATCTAAAAGTTTCACTTTTGCAAGAAAATACTGTTTCTTTTTCCTTATTACTCATCTCTTTCCCCTCTTTCACATAAATAGTAGTGTTTGATACTTAACAGAAAAACCTATTAACCAAATACAGACAAGTCAAGCGCTGAATAACCAATAGCACTGAACTAGGGCTTTAATTTTTTTTTATAGATTACAGAAGTTGATCCATTAACTCAGAAAATAATAAGTTTACAAACATCAAATTCATAATTATTAAGAATATTTTGCTCTATGTTTTAGTAACCAATAACTGGAGGTGGTTGTGATAATTAAAAAAAAGAATAAACAGACGCAATTTTGTAAAGTGTTTAAGAAGTGTATGTCTAACACGTCATGATTGCTTCATAGACAGAGGAATGTTCCAGAAAAGGGACTAATCTTCCAAATGCTAACGACAGCTTTGGGGATGACTGTATCAGCCATGAAAATAAGCATTGGCCCTTGCACCCCCAGGTTGCCAAAAATACATCAGAGTGGCTAATCAGATTCATTTGGTGGCACTAATGAGAAGGTGGCAGCAGGCCAAGTGAGATCTAGGCAGAAAGCCTAAAAGAAATGTCATCTGTGCTAGTGCTTCCTCCTCTGTCCTTTCTGTCTCCGCCAGTCCTGAAATCTAAGTTCAGGAGAAAATTCTGAAAGTGTGCTGCAGGCATGAAATCCCTGCTGAGAGGCAGAACAAGCAGGAATTGTGAAAAGTAACAGAAATGGATAAAACTCAGGCAAGGCCAATGCTGATTTATATGATGACTGTAAAGATATTTAAAACCTTTATTTATTTATTTATTTTTTTTTTGGAGACTGGGGAATAGTATTGCCTGACTCTGCAGTAAAAATATTTTTCACTGAAATTTCATTGACAAAATTTAATGTAGTGATTTCTCTGCCCCGACATTCTGCTTGTACTCTTTAGACAGCAATGCTAACTGATGTCGGAACAAGGTCCATCCTCATGCTTCTTGGTATTTCTCTTTGTTGAGCTGCAAGTCGGCTGCTTGAGGCAGCAAGATGGGCCTGGATGCTTGGCTTTAGCAAGGAAGGCGGAGCGCAGGATACTTAACCAGTTTATAGCTAGTCCTGGGGGACAGGAGCTACTGCAGACAGAGTGGGGAGAGCTATGGAAGAGGAAAAGAACACAGATCATTTCCCGGCTGTGGGACCGGGAAGGGGACTGGCCCAAGATAGGCACCACTCAGAAATCCTGGGAAATCTCTCACCGTCGTAGACAAAGGTAGCAACTATTATCTACCAATTCCCTAATCTGCACCACGCTTTGTGCTGACTGTTTTATATATGCTGTGGTTTTTTTTGGTCTTACTTCTTAGAGCAATCCCTGGACATAAGTGTTATTATCTTCATTTTGCACAAAGAGGTTAAATAATTTACTTAAGAGCACAGAATTAGATGTGAGATTGGAAGGCCTGGATTTGTATTTTCGCTCTGTGGTCTATTGCCTGTGAAAGCTTTAGGGAAGCCCCCAGGTCTCCTAACTTTCCCTTTTTAATTTCTAAAGTAGGAATAATACTGAAAATCATAGGATTTTTGTGAGGATTAAATGTCTTGTACAAAAACATTAATACTATGAACTCAAAAACTACTAGTTGCATTTCAAATATCATTGTGTTAAATTATAGAGGCTATATAAACATGTCTTAGCTTACTTCAAAACACTAGAGTACCCCGTCACTGTGTTCATGGGGTGTTTTGTTCATAGTGCACTGGAGAGCCATCCATTTATCAATTCAACAACAAACATCAGCTAAGTACCAACTTGGTGTCAGGCATCACGCTAGGTGATAGCGACAGGCAAATAAGTAAAACAGCTACTTGAACTCCAGGAGCTCGAAGTCTAATGTGAGGCGCATTAAATTCATAGTTATAATGTGAGCTGAAGTGTCATTAGTCACAGACTAAAAACCAGTCCATTGACACCTGTTTTTCTGTGTGGCTTGAATCTCTTCTTAGGTTGTATCCTCTTCTGTAGGAGCACTGTTTTCGTTCCCACTACAAAGCTAATAAGGTCCTGATGAGTGTTGCTAATTATGGCACCCCACGCCCAGGTCCAAGCGGGCCCTTGACTCCACCTGAGTAAAATCGCTGTATCCCTCCCTCTGCATGATGCATAGAGGAGCTAAGCCATGGTGCTTCCTTCTGGAATGAATGGAAAGGAGCTTTCTTCCCTCTCTTGTTTCAAGCAGGTATAGATGTAAACGTGGATGTAGTCATCCTAAGGCCCAGTCACTATGCAGTTTGGTAACATGAGTGAATAAATCTAATTCGTTGCTGAGGTTGTTTAAGCTGGATTTCCACAATGGAGAGCCAAAGGTTCTGGTCAATAAAGGAGAATCACTGAGTGATATGGACATACAGACAAGGGAGCCGGGTGTGGGCTTCTGCAGAGGGATGTAAAGGGAGGCTTCAAGGACCAGGTGATGTTTGCAGATTCTCAGAGGAACATGCTCCAGAAAAGCCTTTTGCTGAAGTGGAAAGGTGTCTGTCGTCCCCTGGAGTCTTCATAGATGTTGGGATAATCAGAGGAGAAGATTGACAACCTAAGTTTAAAATGCATCTTGCTAAGGAGTTTGGATATTTTTTAAGTCAAAGGAAATCACAAAGAATTTTAATACAGCAAAGCAACATGGTTGCATCACAATGCAGGAAGACCAACACAGTCGGGAGCGTGCAGAAGTGTTGGTTGCCTGGGCCAGTCTAAGACCAGTGGCTGGGAAGGAATCTGTTGCCCTAATTCTGATGAGGTATGAAGGGGGGCCAAGTCCACTCTGGCTGCACCAAATCTGGCCATGCGACATGCATCTAGGATGTGATGGGTAGTCTAGTTGGTACCCCAATCCATGACCAGACTTACTAGAGGGCATTTTAGAGGGAACACTTAGGAAAATTCTGCTGTGCCAGGGTTACCACCTAGATAGCAATAGGATGTTCAGCTCTTTTAAACAGTAACATTAATGATGTCCGGTGCTTAGATAGCACTTAACACCATGATTCTCTGTGCACACTGTGTAATCCATCCATTTAACATCCTGTCCAGCTCCCAGGGGACATTTTCCAGCTAGATATTCTTTTCTTTCAGCTCCTTCAGGAAGATCAAAGTCTCAGAGTTGCCCTGCTAGGACCTTTCCTGATACACTCCTACCATTATTCATGCCCTTCTGTTAGACGTCGTCAGACCATCATTTGGACGTTATTGTCGAAGACGAAGGATGGCCTCCGCCCACTTCCTACTATTTATTCAGTTATTCTTTTTTTAGAATTTATTTTATTTTAATGGTACATTTTAGATGTACATAGTGATAACATTCATCATAGGGGATTTGTACCTGTACATGATATATCTTGTTGCTGCTTTTCTCCCATTCCCCTCCCTTCAACCCCTCCTCCCTTCTTATTTACAAAAGGTTTGTTTCCATTTTTTCCTTCCATTTCTTATTTCTCTTGTCCCTCTGTTCTTTTCCCCCTCCCTTGTTCCCTTCCCATTTGGACATTTTCTTTCCTTTCCCAATATAATACATTTTAGTCTTTATTTACACTTTCAGTTTCTCACACCAGAGATATAATGTGGTAGGTAAACATGTGTGTCTGATTTATTTCACTTAAGAGTATAGTCTCAAGGTGCATCCATTTACCTAGAAATATCTCAAGGTAAATGGCAGAAAACTACTCCATTGTATAAAAAAACCACATTTTCTTTATCCATTCTGCTGTTGATGGGCATTTGGGCTGCTTCCATGATTTAGCTATTACAAACTGTGCTGCTATACACATGAGTATGCATATATCACTGTGGTGTGATGCTTTTAATTCTTTTGGGAAGATACCAAGAGGTGGAATAGCTGGGTCAAATGGAATCTCTAGTCCTAGTTCCCTGAGGAATCTCCACACTGATTTCCATAGTGGTTGCACCAGTCTACATTCCCACCAACAGTGGAGAAGGGTTCCTTTTTCCCTGCAGCCCCTCCAACATTTGTTATTGGCTGATTTGTTGGTAATAGCCATTCTTTGTGGAGTGAGGTGGAATCTCAGGGTTGTTTTATCAATTATTCTTTAGATACATTTTGAGCAGCAACCATGCATTCGAAACTGACCGGAACATTGTAGAGGTAAAGAAGACATGCTTATGTGCCTTTGTCCTTCCCAGAATTGTGTTTGATCAGTAACAGCAATAACAATGATAGAGACGTTGATGAATAACGTAATAAAAAGCATTAACTCACGTAATGCTGATTTGTACCGAAACCTGTTCAGTGGTGTCTTAGTAAATGCTCACTGAACGAGTCTGTTTGCAATCTGCTGTGTGCAGTGGACTTCGTGATATGTGTCCTAAGTATGTGGGTGTTTGGGTGTTTTCTACTTGTGTAGGATTCTGTCCCTAAGCCCACACTCATACCAACTCTGCTTCTCCTCCTCTTGTTTCACATGTTCAGGTGCATTCACTTCTTTCTTTATGATTTCAAAATACAGAGCCCCTAGGGTTGGGGTTTAGCTCCGTGGCAGAGCGCTTGCTAGCAAGCACAAGGCCCTGAGTTTGATCCCCAGTAGCTCCCCCCGCCATCAAAAACCCCTCAAAATACAGACACCTCATCTCTGAGGATACATTCAGAAGCACAATTAGGATATGGTATTCCTACAAAAGATAATACATGCAGGCCAGTCTCAGTCCGCAGACTACCAGATCACAACCCCTGAATTTCTCACGCTGGTGTTTTTTTTTTTTTAATAATTGCTCGTCTTTGACCCTCTAGTATCGGATCCAACTTTATATGCTTTGCCCAACCTCAGTGGAGAACAGTAATTAAATTGTGTTGCTCATTAAGCATTAATTAAAAAACACAAGTGATTTTTTTTAATCAAATTGCCATTCACATGAGGTGTATGTGTAAAATAGTAGCTTGTTGTAGAAAATAAGGCAGCTAATTATTTTGTGCCTTCCAACATGGACTAAGAGGAGAAGCTCTGCAGAACTCTTAACTTTGGAGATTAAACAAAAAATGTTTGTGGAAAGGGTTCAGCATGACATTCTTAAGTGAAAAGAAACTCTTATGCTGAAGAGCTATGCAAAGATTTTATGTGTTATGTAGGATAACAACAATACTCATTTTCTATTTTATAGCACACTTTCAAATGTATTTTCTCTTTTGATCCTCAAAACATCCCATTAGGTTATTATCTCAATTCACAGATGAAGACATGGAGACTCCGGGACTTTAAATGGATTTCTTCAGGCTTCTCTATTATTATGTGGGGGAGCCAGCACTCAAGGCAGTTCTTATAACTACAAATTTTGTGACTCTATTATTCCAGACGGTACAATCCTGGAGCCAAAATGATTTCCCAAATGCTGCCTTTCATATCTGTACTTAATTGGTGGTGAATTGCCTCAGCACAAATTGTGATTTATTCCTTCGAATTATGCTGGTTAGGCTATCAAAAAGTGTCATATGAAAAAAGAAAAAGTTTTGAAGCCAGACAGACCTGGGTTCAAATTCCATTTAGTTGAGATCTGCTCATTTTAATTCTTTTGGCTTTATTTATCTCAGGTAAATTATAGAAATATTAAAATCTATTACAGTGGTTTTTTTAGGGGGTGAATAAATGACATTCTATATACATACTATCTAGCCTAGCCTTAGATATCTAGTAGAGTTTTCCCAAAACAAGAACTAATTAATACCACAAAATTTCTGATCTGTTTTCTTCTTGATTTTCTTTGGGATATATAAACTTTAAAAGTTGTATCATTTTGCAGGCACAAACAGCAGGAGTCACAGGTGTCTCAATAGTCATGTTGACTTTTAGCCTATTTATTCGATCATCAGTTTTATTCCTTCGTGACAGGGATCAACAGCAGCCAGCGTTCCTTCTTCTCTCAGGCTGTGTGGGACAGCGTAAGCTCACCCGTTTGGGTGAGGGTAACCACAGGAGCAGTTTTAGAGCCCACTATGCTGGGAAGTTCAGAGACCTGGGAACTGTGCTGGGCTGATGATAGATGGACTGGGGAGGAGGAGGGTCCACAGACCAGAAAGTCACACAGTACATTTGGTATCAACAGTTCAAATGTCAGGCAAATTCTAAGTACTGTGTGTGCAGTGTTCTGGCTTAATGTGTTATGAAAAGCAAAGACTCCTGACAGGTTAATTCTGTTAGTGAAGCAAATGTTATTTTTATGAAACTGAGCACTGACAAATATAATTTCGCCTGATTTTTTAATTCCCCATCCTTCCTTTTATCCTTACTAATATTTATAGTTTGAAAATGGTTTTACTTCAGAACCACACTGGTAAAAATGTAGCTGTCCCAGATACTGAAGCATAATGTGAAAGATGGCGGTGCTAATCATTTACTTTGGAGTCAAATTTCCCCACAGGCATGAAATGTCTTTATGACTGTGACTCCAGTTAATTAAATCATGAAGCTAGCTAACAGTGTAGCCTACTTACTAAGTTTGCAACATATTGAGGTGGGACCCTGGTGATGTTTTTGTAGGCACTGCTCTTTAATAACCCTCTTTCTGAGTTAAGATCAGCAACAAAGAAAGTGTCAGAAGTTTAAATCAAACTGTTTCGTGCACCCTCCACCATCACTATGGTTTTATGGTTCCGATCCCTATACAGGATCAATTAAAGCCCAGAAGTTAAAAGAAATGCTTTGTTCAATGCTTAATTCCAGATAGTTTTTAAAAATCGAGTGCCTGTTGTATAGTTGGTGCTAGGATAAGACGATCAAGAAAATAAATCTGGTTCCGATCCTGGAGGTATTTGGGAACTACAGAAGAAAAGAAATAAACTACTTCGAACAACTAAATACTTACAAGTGGAAAAAGGATTGCTAAGAAGTACATGATGAGGAAGGATTAGCTAGGTGAAGATCTAATCTAGACCAGGGGTATTTAAACTGAGACCAAAGGGCGAATAAGAGTTGGTCTGATGATGGGTTGGAGAATGGGATCCATGAAGAACAGTGCATATGAAGACTGGAGTGCTGGAGAAAGCACGAGGTATTTGAGAAACCAAAAATCAGCACAGTGCTTGAAAGTGGGATTAGAATGTGGGAAATTTAGCAGAATGTTCTAAAACAACATGAGACTTAATGCTAAAGGCAACAGGAATCCAATTACAGGTTATAAAGCAGAAGAATGAAATAACCAGATTTGCATTCTGGAATAGAAGTAAAAAGTTTATGATGTTACCTGCTGGCTTCACAATTCCTGTTGGGGGAAACTTTTCTTGCAAAAAGACTCGATAACTAGCCACTTGAGCTAGAAGGGAACATGCTGATGGTGTGAGTAGAAGATCCTAGGAAAACAAACAAAAACAAAACACAGACAGCCAAAGTAGTATTCAAGTTGCAAAAAATGGCTTTATTCCAGAAAGTATGGGGAAAGATTTGAGAGAAAGGGATAGAAAAAACAGGGAAAAAAGAGCCTGCAAGATGGTATGACGGTGGGAATTAGAAGGGGCAGGCAGCCAATGGAAATATGCAGCCGGTGAGGAAGTCAAAGTTCATTGGAAACTGGAAATGCCTAATGTTCCGTCTGATGTTAGCGTTTGCATAGTAAACACTTCTCACTCTCCTAGAACCCCTATCCTTACTCTAATCTGCTACCCTGGCAAATGCTTCGCATGCCTGGATCATTTGTGGAACATGCTGGAGGGGCTGCATTTCACATTGATATGTTGGGGCACAGAAGCAGCATTTGTGGAAATTGGTGCCTGAGGGAAGAGGAATTGGTGAAAATCAAAGATTCAACCAAATTAGCAAAACTGACAACAGGGTTTTGAAATTCTACAAATTGGAATAGAGTTTAAGGTCAATTTTTTATTTAGGTCTTAAGGGGCAGGAAGGTCCTGCTGGTTATTGTTTGAGCTGGCTGGGGGCATGGGCGGAAGTGGGTGTGACTGAAGTTTAGGAGAGAAATGATGGTGGCTCTAGAATCAGAGTGGTGTCAGCAGAAATGTAGAGGGCAGAGTCCTCCGAATTTAGTGATTTAAGAATGGATTGGTCATGGGCTGGTTGCAGTTGATTTTATACACACACATATACACACACACATTTCAGCATTAGAAACAGGAAGGACTGCAGGCAAGCAAATTTGTCAGGGAAGGAAGAAAGATGACAAGGAGCATTAGTCTGTTCAGTTTGATACATAAAGAGTATGCTATGCCTGTGGGCTTCCACATGCAGATGCCAATAGGGTGCGAGATATACCCATTTTAAATTCAGAAGAGAGATCTGGGCCTAATATTAGGAAGCGATAGATATAGAGATGGCGGCTGAAGCTGTAGGAATCAAGAAGACAGGAGCATGGTATGCAGGAAGAACTTCCTTTTATTAAGTACTTGTTAGGGAGTATTGCAAAAGAACGCCTAGCTTACAAGGTTGTTGTGAGATTAAAATGAAAAAAAAATGTGCTTGCCATATTTTTTTGCTATGTACTTACTGAGCTTAATTCTGATGGCTCGAAAAAGTGAAAATTAGACTTAATGACTCTTACTAGCAAAGCTTTTTTTAGAAGTATTTGGAAGGTTTCTTGAATAACATAAAGAAACCCAACAGATAATAAAAGAAATCTAAATTTTCACCTGCAGAAGACTCCTCAACATCACAATAAAACTCTAAAATTAAACTATCATACAATTTTTCAACGTGCATTTTTTAAGGAACAATGATAGCTCAGACGTGCTGTTATTTAACCAGTGACAAGCATAATTAAGTCAGAAATGTTACTTCTTATTTTCCATTAAGGTAACCTCTGAACTAGTCTCTCTTTCATGCCTTTCTCCTGGTTCTGAAAAGTAACAGGGTTTGGAAGTAACAGGAAGGGAAATGAGCATAACATTTTTGATAAAAAGGTTCCTTTGCTTCTTAGAACGGGGCAAATTCTACATCCTTTGGGGGACTCAGTTTTCTCAGCTAGAAAATGAAGTTAGTATTTCTTTTAACAATACTTTTGTAATGACTACTGCTGTGGTTTGAATACAGTCTCCTCTAGGATTCCTGCTGAAATCTAATTGCCATTGTGGTGATGTTGGGAAGTGGGGTGATGTAAGAAGAGATTCGGTTGTTATGCGAGATTGATGCCTTTCTTATGGAGTGAGACCTCCCTCAACTGGCACAGTTACCACAAGTCCAGATTGCTGTATCGCTCTCTTCCATTCCTACCCACTGATCCTCTGTTTTTCTGCCCTGTTTTGACATAGCACAGGCCCTCACCAGATTCTGCCACCTGGTCTTAGACTTCTAGCCTTTAGCACATGAGGCAAATAAACTTTTGTCCTTCGTAAATTATCATGTCTCAAGTATTTTGTTATATGAACAGAAACCTGACTATGATAACTATGTTGGATAATTTTTGTAAACCATCTAGCATAGCTGGATATATCCTAAATATCCAGTGAATAGCTAACTCTGAGTATGTGACTGTTCTACATTTAAAACATGGAAAAAAAATCACTGAGATTTTCGTTTATTGTGGAATACAAACTACATTCCTTAGATTGTCACTTAAAACTCTCCACAATTTATCCCCAATGTCCCATCCTGTCTTTTCTACAGCTACTTCTCTATCACAGACTCCATGAACTCCATTAAACAGTTAAACTTGCCGGTTCCTGTATGTCCCGGGTGCTTGCGTCTCTGTGGTTCCTTCAACTGAAATATCCTTTCTCTCATTTCAAATACCTAACATTGCATTGCTCTTCAAATGTCACCTTTTTTACAAAGCATTTGTGACACCCCAGGAAGAATCAGTCTTTCTCTTGCTGCAATCCTACAGCCTTCTATGGCAACCTCTCTCAGGACACATTACTCTCTATGTGGGATCTTACAGTTTAGTAATAGGCAGATTGCTGTTATAGTGAGAGGTAGAAATAATCTAAAATGTCTTTTTGCTGTTACCAAAACCCTTTTATCCTCAAGTTAGGTATTTATAACATCTACTTAAACTTATATATAAAGAGGAAATATGTTCACATTTTTCATATAAAATAGACTAAAACTAGGACATTTTGCACATTTGTCTTCATTTCACAATGTTAACTTTAAATTGTCACCAATGCATGAGTAATGTGTTCAGCCAGCTCTAATGCTATTTTGAATTACAAGAAAGCTGGGACAACAGTCTGATATTTATGTTTTATAAATGAAGCTCAAAAATATCTTCGTCTTTGGGAACAGCCGTAAAAAGACAGTATGCAATTTACTGCACCAAGTGAAAGGGTTCCATTCTTTGGAAGGATGAACATTTATATAAATCGTGCTCTGTGTAGTCGGTGTTAAGAAAATATCATTATATTCCCTTGACGTACTGAACTTGCATTTCACGATTAAATATTTCTTATAATATATATTGTAAAAGGTAGAAACCAGAAATTTTGCATTACTGAAACAATTTAAAAAATAGTTTCACCACTAAGTATGTGGATGGTACCAAATCGAATGGCAAGGATGGTTTTTTTTTCACGGGATTCTTCACAGAAATATTTTCATCTCTTCTCACACATTTCTTTATTATTTCAAAGCCTCTGTTTATCAAGACAGCTTTTCTTGACCTGGCTGTGCCGATTTAAAATAATCTACACTATTTAGGTAAAATGAAATATCTCTATTCACAAAGCTTTCATTCAGCTCCTTAAAAGATTTAATAAAGTCATAGCATACCACCCTTTCACCAGTAGCTGAGTGTGAGGTAGATTTCCAGAAGCAGTGTCAAAGAAGTGGCTTGTCTGAAACATGTCTTTCCTATCTTGAATACCCTGAAGTATAACGCTTGCGATCAACTTTAAGTTTCTATTTGCTAACTACTTTATTTCTATTTACTTCTCCTCACATAGTATTCTCTGTCTTCTTTTCCACACCTATTTTCTCTCCTCAATTCCTTTCTCTCTTTATATTGCTTCTCATAGTTAGCTTCGTGCCACTTATGGTTAGTTTGGTTTGTAAATTTCCTAGTACATTTTAGCCTCCGAAGGACAGAGAACCAGATCTTACTTATTATCTATCACAGAATCTAATATCATGCTTTGCTATTTGGAATTTAAATATTTATGAAATTAAAGTTATCTGCCCTATACTTATTGAGCTCTTAACCATATCTTTTTAGTGTTGCTACCCAGCCTACTCCTCGCATGTCACAGTATTTATTATTATAACTGAATTCTGGGTTGTTAAGGCAAAACTCTATCACTGAATCATAGAAATAAAATGATGTTTGGAGAAAGAAAGAAAGAGGGAAGTAAATGGAGAAGAAGGGGAAATCAGAGGAAAAAAAAAGAAATACAGTATAATGGAAGAATAAACAGGTAGGTGGGAGGCAATGGATAAAAGCTTGTCAATTAAAAGGAAGAGCATAGTGAACACTAAATAGTAACAACAGCAACAGAAAATCCCCGATATTTTGTATCTTTGCTAGTCATGACTCCTATCTACATTATTTACTATGTGACAGAAAAAAATCAAGGTAAATATTGATTAATACCTCACTTTATTTCCTTACCCATTGTCTCCTCTCCTTTTTTCAACTTTGACTAAGCTATAATTTGTTTTGACTATGTTTGGAGACTGTATCCTTGAAAACTCATAGGTAAACTATTAATAAATCATGTGTTACTATGGAAACCAACAGAGATTTAATCATCTAACTGCCCACGCACTGGCTGTCCAATCACTGGCTGAGACGGTGTTGTGGAGACTCAAATACTGGATGGGAAATTGGATGCTGGGACTCTTTTCATTTTATAACTTTGAAGAGTTATGAATTAATAAAAGCTAAACCTATGAGCAATTTCTAAGACTATTAAGAGATACATGCCAGATTTCTTTTTAGGGTGTAAGTATTCAGGATCCGTTTTCTTCAAAATGATGATTTCTCCATTAGCTTAAGCTGAGAGGAAACAGATCATGGACTATTTGCCAGCTGGATTTAATAACACTTTTTGATCCAAACTAATATTTTCCAAATATATGGGTACATTATTTATAATAAGTATGATTAATTATATGTATTTAGCACATAACAATCTGACTCTCTATTTCATTGGCATATGAAATACCATTAGCCTAATGCATTTATTTAGTTGATTAACGTGTCTACATTTTTGTGTATTCTATTTAGCATTCAACTGTAAAAGACATTTTCAGCTATCAGGTAATTATAATTAAGCCCATGCTGACTGCTATATTAAGGAGAGAAAAGAATGATAACAATAGTAATAGCTAGCATATATTAAGTGCTTAATATATGCCGGGGATTGTTCTAGATGTTTTTAAATGAGTTATACTGCTTCCTTAAAAGCAGTGTTTAGAGCTTATTTATTATCTGGTCAGAAACTGGAAGTAGAAAGCAAAGAATTCAGATAGAAGGAATTCAAGCAATAGTTTATGGTACTTATTCAGTGTTAAGGACAAGAGCATGATTTGAACCAAAGAGCCTGTTCTCAGGTCTTGCAAGGATTGATTCTAAATAAGCAGTATCAGTAATAAAAACTAGTATTATGACTAGATAGAGAACAGTGATAGTAAGAATGCCGTATTAGTGATCGTTAACAACTGAAAGATGAACAGGACTCAGATGTGAGGGGAATATTTCAGGCAAGGAAGTAGCGTGTTAGGGGCAGCACCTGCAGGGAACAGGCAGGCCTTGCAAGTGGTGTTTAGAGGCCTGGACTTTACCTTGGGCTGTTAAAATGTTCTACAATGAGATGACCATAATTAGCTTTCTTCGGTTAACCGAGGAACAAGTGGTAGTGTGGAACCCCGATTGGGGAAAGCAGGAGAGCAGGAAAGCAGAAAGCAAGAGATCTGTTAAAATGTCGAGGCAAGACTGATGAGGACTAGCAAGCAGCAGTAGAAAGGTGAGAAGGAGAACAATAAAAGAAATACTAAGGAAGGATCAGAGAGGCCTGAGCAAGTGGTCAGAATGGGAAAGGGCCTTAGGAAACACGTGATTGAAGCTTCCTGGAGCAAGCAAGCAGGCTGAAGGCTCAGGGGAGAGGAGAGTCCTGTCCAAGGTTAACCGAGAGGGAGATTTACTTAACTATATGTTTTCTAACTCAACCCAGTGATATCTCTGTTACAAATTTCCAAACTAATGAATCAATTCATGTGATTTTCCTCTGTGCCATAAAAGGTAAATTTTCCTTAGATGGACTTTCTGTGCATGCTGTAGAGGTGCAAAGCAAATTGGGAAATTGGATGAATGTTGGAATCATGAGGCTATTTTTGGAAAGAGGTAATTGTTTTCCAAGAGGTGATAAAACATAGGCAGCTATACAATAATAGTCGAGGATTTCAGTAACGGACAGATCACCCAGACAGAAAATCAATAAAAAAGCAGTCAATATGAAAAAGACTGTGGAACAAATGAACCCAGCATTCATACACAAAATATTCTACCTAATTAACAGCAGAATACACTTTCTTCTCAAGTACACTTGGATCTTTCTCCAGAATAAAACGTATCTGCATTACAAAGAAACACTTTACTAATTTAAGAATTTCTGAATCACTCAAGTAACAAGTATCTTATCTGACCATAGTGAAATGATATCAGTACCAAAAGATAAAATGGAAAATAACAAAATTGTAGAAATTAAACAACACAATTTTAAATAACCAATGGGTCAAAGAAAAACTCATAAAAGAAATTCAAAGCGATATTTAGACAAATGAAAAATGAAAACACAACATACCAAAACTTATTGCATGATAACAAAAACAATATTAAGAGAGATACTTATAGTAACAAACACATATGTTAAAAATGAATAAAAACCTTAAGTAAACAACTGAATCTTACATTTCAAGGAAATAGAAAAAGAACAAACTAAGTTCAAAATTAGCAGAAGAAAGAAAATAATAAAGAAGTAAATGAAATGTGGCACAAAAACAATTTTAAAAAGCTAACTAAGAGCTGGGGTAATTTTGAAGATAAAATTAGCATAACTAAGAGAAAAAAGAGAAAATGTAAATAAATGAAAACTAATGAATAAGGAGACATTGCTATTGATGCCACAGAAATAAAAAGAATTATGAGACTATTATGAACAATTATATGCTAATAAGTTGGGTAACCTAGAAGAAATGGATAAAGTCCTACAAATATACCATCTATTAGCACTGAAAATCTGAACAGAACTGTAACTACCAAGGAGACTGAATCAGTAAACAAAAGCTTCCCAAAAGGAATTGGGGATTTAGCTCAGTGGTTAGTGTGCTTACCTCACAAGCACAAGGCCCTGAGTTCGAACCCCAGCACCAAAAACACAAAACAAAACAAAAAAGCTTCCCAATAAAGAAAAACCCAGGACCAAATGCCTTCACTGTTGACTTCTACCAAACATTTAAAGAAGAATTAACATCAATCCTTCTTAATCTCTTTCAAAAAAACTGAAGAGGAGAGAATCCTCCAAAACTCATTTTATTGGGCTGGTACTAGCCTGATACCAAAACCAGACACAGACATTACAAGTAAAGAAAACCACAAGTCAGTATCTCTGATGAGCTAGTCACAAAAATCTTCAACAAAATATTAGGAAATCAGTGTCAACAGCAAATTAAAAGGACCATACACCATGACCAAGTGGAATTTATCCCTGGGACACAAGAATGTTTCAAGATATGAAAATCATTTAATGTGATACAATGCATTAACAGAATGAAGGCTAAAAACCACATGATAATTGCAATAAATGCAAAAAAAGAATGTAACATAATTCAACACCTTTCCCAAGAGAAATGGTGAACAAAATAGGAATGGAAAGAAAATATCACAACATAATAAAGGTTATACACAAAAAACCCAAAGCAAACAAGAAACTTTTTCTCTAAGATCAGGTGTACAACAAGGATGCTAACTCTTGTCACTTCTATTCAACATAGTAGTAGAAATCCTAGCCAGAGTAATTGAGCAAGAAAAAGAAAATAAATTCAATGAAAGAAGTAAAATCCTACCTATTTGTACATGACATGATCTTTTATGTATATGTAGAAAACCCTGAAGACTCTAACCTCAAAACTGTTAGTAGTAAAAAATGAGTTCACTAAATTCATAGAATACAAAATCAACATACAAAAATCATTTGCATTTTTATACATAACAATAAACCATTGTTAATATCTGAAAATGAAATTTAAAAATAATTCCATTTACAACAGCATCAAAAACAACAAAATACTTAGGAATAAATTAAAGAGGTGAATAACTTGCACTGAAAATTATACAAAACGGATGACAGAAATTAAAAAACACATGAATGTGTGGAAAGGTATCCCATGCTCATCAATTAGAGACTTAGTATTGTTAAAATATCCTTCCTATCAAAATTTTCTACAGATTCAACATGATTCCTGTAAAAATTCTAATAGCATTATTTATGGATATATAAAAAACAATTTTTTTTTTTTTGGTGCTGGGGATCAAACTCAGGGCCTTGCACTTGCTAGGCAAGCATTCTAACCATTGAGCTAAATCCCCAGCCCCTAAATTCTAAAACTCCTGTGGAACCACAAGGAGCCAAGAATAGCCAAAGCAAACTTGAGAAGGAAGAGCCAGAGGCATTATATCTCCTGATTTCAAAATATAAAGGTACAGTAATTAAAACAGACATGCAGATCAATGGAACAGAGAGTAGTCCAGAAACAAGCCCAAGTATACGTGGTCAGTTTATCACAGAGAAGCCTGCCAAGACTACACAATGAGGTAATAGGCTCTTCATTCCATGGTGCTGGGAAAACTGGATTTGTATATGAGCTCATGTCTTTATGTATCTGGCTTATTTTGCTTAGCGTAATGTCTTCCAGTTTCATCCATGTTGTCTCAAATGGCAGGATCTCCTTCTTCGTTAAAGCATGTAAACATTTTATTGTGTATGTGTCTACACACACAATTTATCCATTTATGTACCAACAGACACATAGGAGTGTCTTAGTTACTTTCTCATTGCTGGGACAAAATACACAACACTCAAAAGTTAAAGGAGGAGAGCTTTATTTTGGTTCACAGTTTGTAGAGGTTTCAGTCCATATTCGGCTGCCTGCAAGGCAGGGTGGCCTGACAGAGGAGAAATAGCTCACGGCAGGCTGACAGGGACTGGAGATGGGTCAAAGGAGGAAGGGAAACACCCTTCCAAGCTATGCCCCCAGTGACCCACCTCCTCAGCCAGGCTTCAGTGAGATCGAGAAATTTCATCACATTTAGCTATACACTCATCAGCAGATTAACCCACTGATGAGTATTGCACTCCTATGATCCATCACTTCCCACCTATGAGTGCGTGAGGTTTTGGGGCGGCATCTAGATATAAACCATAGCTGGGGATTTAGTTCAGTGGTTAGAGTGCTTGCCTTGCAAGCACAAGGCCCTGAGTTCGATCCCCTGCACCAAAAAAAAAAAAAAAAAAAGATACCTTTTAGATATAAACTATAACAGGTTGTTTCATACTTTAGCTATTGTGAAATGCTGCAAGCAAATGGGAGTGCAGGTATCTGTTTGAGTTACTGATTTCATTTCCTTCGAGAATATATCCAGAAGAGGGGCTGCTAGGTCATGTGGAAGCTCTACTTTTAATTTTTTGCGTAAGCTTTACACTGTTTCCCATAATGCTTGTGCCAATTTACATCCCCACAAACAGTGTACAAAGGTTTTCGTTTCTCTGTACCATCACCAATACTTCTTAGCTTTTGACATTTTGGTAATAGCCATTCTAACGTCTATGTGGTGATATGGAAACCATCAAATGTTTGATGAGTACATATTGTATAGTGCAGGCAAGTAATGCAATTTTCCTTTCCTGTCAACTTCCCTTCACAATCAGTGCTTTTTGCTAGGTCGGGGAAGATAAAATAGGGAAGCAGGCAAAAGTATGATACTGAGTGGATTCTTCTGAGTAAGATTCTGTAGGGAAAATACTTAATACTAGGAAAAATACTTTAAAAATCCACTGTAATCAAGTTTCTTTGGGATGTGCTAAAAAGAATAAGTATGTAATGTTTGACACCTAACGTGCTAAAGACATGAAATGTATCGCATATGAGGTGTTACCAAGATAAGGCGAATGTCTAAATTAAAAAAAAAATTGTATAGTAAAAAAGACACATTGCCATTAATGCCCCTCGAAATACTCCTTCTCACTTGAAGCGCGCTTATCCCAACATTCTTGCCACTTTCTGAAGCAGTTCTGGAAGTCTTCTTTTGTGACTGTCTCTTGTGCCGTTGTGGCTGGCTTGGTGCCCTGAATCTATTCAGTGTTTACATTTCACGGTCATTTTGACCTTGGAGACAAGCCAAAAGTCACACGGTGCTAGGGCCAATGAATAAAGTGGATAAGGACACAGCATCATGTTTTTACGAGCCCACCTTTCCTTTACATGGCACTTGGCAGCAGTGTTCGTTGTGTTTTTTATCACAACTCATGGACACTAATGAAAGAGGACTCTCAGAATTACTTCAGAAAGTTCTAAGAACAATGGGATAAGTGTGTTGGAAGCTGGGGCAATATTTTGAGGGATATTAATGGGAAGATGTCTTTTACTCTCATGAATTTTTAAAATTTAAACATCCACCTTATATTTAGTTCTAGTCAGGATGGGTTCAAATTTGTTACCCTACTGCTATGGTCACCACAAGTAAAAGCAATTTGAAACTTTTGAAAACTGAAATTTCTTGATCTCAATCTTAAAGAAATTTTCAGTTGTTCCTGCTAGACACCCCCTGAAATTATATTTCAAAGTGAAATAAATACTTTCTAAGAAGCCTAACATAAAATCTACGGTTACACTTATAAAGAGAAATCCATTTGAAATGAGTCCAGTGTTAGATATTGAACCATTTTCTTACAAAGAATGAAAAACATAATTTTAAAAATCCAGCAATTCAGTGTACCTGTAATAATCCTTTTGGTTTGAAGGCAATAGATGCAATTTACTTATCTAACTGGCACATTTGCCTCTTAAAAACTTTGCTTTTTGGTGGAAAGTAGTGGTGACAGAGTGTAGGTTTGTGATAAATTTGAGAACCTACTTTTAGATGCTTCCGTCTGACTTGCTCAAGAATTCATCAATTGTCTTTAAGTTTAGTAATTCCTTACAGCGTAGAATGTGTTTTCTTATTCTCAGATTTGATTTTGTGTCATTATCTTGCTCATTCAAACAGTTTCCATTTTCTTTTCTAGTACTAGGGGGTGAATCTAGGGCGTTTGCATTGAGCTACATCCCTAGCCCTTTTTTATTTTTTATTTTGAGACAGGGTCTTGCTAAGTACCTGAGTTGGTCATGCTGGGCTCCAACTTGTAATCCTCCTGTGTCAGCCTCCCAGAGTCTTGGAACTATAATCACGCATCACCTTGCCAGACTAACTGACATCCTCGAAGGCGGGTGACAGTTAAACTCAACTGTAGCAGCATTGAAAGCCAAGGCAGCAAGTTCCCCTGGGCTTGGCTGATTGCTTTTCACCCACTCTGCTTTGTCTTTTAATTCTCTACAAATGGGTTGGAATTGAGCAATAAAAACCTGTTGTGTTTTTTGTTTCCAAATTTACTTTAGCACAGTTTTGGAGCTGAATATTCATTCCTTTATGACATTTATGCACTCTACCTCCTTTCTCCCCTGACATTCAAGAAAGACAAAATCATGACCATTTGTTGTTATTCCCTTTCTTTTTTCACATATGGGCATGGTAAGACCCAATGGTTGGCTCATAGGTAGGCCTGGTTCTCTAAGTGAAATCCAGTATTTTCCAGCAGACCTCCTCTGTGGACTTGATGATTCATTTGCTGACTGTTGGTATCAGTAGGCAAAATACCAAAGGAGTCATTGGAAGGTGGGAAGGCTCCTTGTGTGGCAATTATGGCAAACAGAAGAAATGTGGGCTAGATTACTGTCTCGATTTTTTTTTTTCTGGTGATAAGAATAAGAAGGAAGCACAAAATGGCCTGTTCTTACTGAGTTTAAGAACTGGGGTATCATGTGAAGGTATCATTTTCTACTTTTCTCTCAGGCCCCCACTAAGTAAGGGAGGTCTGAGTGATGGTCCTCTTACTACAGCTGCTGCCATCAGCTGAGACTTGGTGCCGGTCGTAAGAACCCCTCTGTTCCCAACCACTCTAGGGGACAGCAGATGGAGCCAGAAGGTTTCGAAAGGTATATTTTTCTGATTCCCCTTCCTCTACTAATTCTGTTTACTTTGACCATGAGCTTTTTGGGGCAGAGATGTGACTATATTAGTAAAATTTGAGCCTCAAATACCATAAAATATATAATTTAAAATATAAAACCCAATAATTTAAGGTAAAGGTTTCAGATTAATTATTCCTTTTCAAATTGAAGAAGAATAGAATAATCTACTGGGGAAGTACCGTGCTATTATGCATTGTTTTAAATAGACTGATATGATCTAAATGAGGCATTAGAGATCTAATGATACACTATTTTAAAAACTTACATATTTAACATTTTTATCAATATGCCACGAATACTACTTTACAAATAACAATTTCATAAGTGGTTTCCATCCCAGAGGGCACAAATTCATCTCACTTAGATTTGGCTAATTGTGTCATTCGAACATTTTCCATCCTTCTGTTTCGGTATCTGGCTGAGTCTTATTCCAGACATGTTAAAGGTCTGGCTTAGGGCGATAAGGATTAATTTACTGAGAATAACTTACAATACGAAATAAAGCAGAAATCTCAGTAACAAGCTCACCTGAATTCACGTTGGTTTGTTTTAGTGAAGTGACTTTTTATTCCTAACTGGAGATACAAAAATATATTTTTGTAAAATAAAGAAAAGTAATGATTACCCTTTTGTTATGGGCCTATGATTGCTTGCTACTTCAAAGGGAGACAGCAAATCTTACTTAGCTATAACTCCATTTCATACTATTTTGTCATGAAATTCATGACATTCTACCAAATATATCTTTGAAACTAAATGCTTTGAAAATAAAAACCAAGTATTAATTCTTCCATTTTCATACACAAAATGCTTCCTACTTGGCTTTACTGTGCCAGATTATATGGCTTTAATTTTAGAAGTGCCGGTCTAGCCACTTCCCAAGGCACAGAGTGATACAGTAATAGATTCCAGATTGAAACATGAAAATATTGACTGAATAATCAATTTAACAATAAGAATTCATCACAACGAATCCTAACATGTTAATGAAAATGGGATCACTGCACAAAAGCAGCACATGTAAATAACAAAATATTAACAACCGAGGGAAAAAGTCCTTCATAATCTCATTATTCAAAAGTAACTACAGTTACACTTTCAGGCTCTTCCAACATGCTGTTGTTCCTTAACAAAAATGAGATCATTTTGTTTTCTAACATGATTTTGATAATTAATATATGAAAGAAATTTCTGTAAGCACTTTTTGCTTATATTCATTTTACATGATCCTTGGTATTCCACTTTTGGGGTACCTGAGGTATGTGGTATATGTCAATTACAGGACCCAGAGTGAAATAAGCATTGCTATTTTTCTTTTTTTCATGTAATAATTAAGAAAAGCAGTGTTTGATTATTTCTTGTAACCTTTGAAAACTGGCTACTCTAAACCAACCTTTCTTAGAAATTCTGAATCCACAGAAAGAAGAAACAATGATGAGACAGAGTGGAAAGTATGTGGAAAGAGAAAAATACACACAGGTAGAGAGGCATTAGAGAGCCTGCTAGGAAGAAAGAGATGCATTACTAATTCATTTACTAAAAGCTAAAGCTAAGCTTAGCCAAAATGCCAAAAGAACAGCAGATTTATGTTCTGTTCAGGGCAAAGCAGCATCAGCATTGACATTAATAAATACACTCTTTTTGAAAGAATGACAAAATGCTAACCAAGCACAGCTTTCTTGACTGATGCATCACGTCAGTTCAGTTACACAAAGATCTTTATCATTGTGCTTTTCTTCAGTTTTCGAAAAATATGAAAACTGAGTTGTGGTGGTTACACTTGACTGTCAACTTGGTTGGGTTGAGAGATACTTAGAAGATGAGTAATTCACACTTTCAGGGTATCTGTGCTCACAAGGGTGTGACCTTGGGAACTATGTCTGGTTCCTCGTCCTTTCCTTTTTAGTGCTCCTTTTCTGTGCACTGCTTCCTGGTCACCATGAGGTGAGCAGCATTGCTCCACCGTGCCCTTCTGCCATGATGTTTCCGTCTTGGAGCCAGCCAGTTGTGGACCAAACCCTCTGAACCTGGGAGCAAAAATAAACCTTTCCTCCTTTGAGTCGCTGATGTCAGATATTTTGTCCCAGCAATGGGAAAGCTGACCAATACATGAGTTTTGTGAAACTCTACCAAATAATTTAAAGTCACAAAATTTGAGTCAGTATTTAAATGAATAATTCTGCATACTTTTTAAAAATCTGTCCTTTTTTTTAGAATTAAAATTTCCCCTGTCCCTCTGATGGACAAAGTTATTAACCCATCACAGTCTCTTGCTCCTGTTGTGTCTATATATGATAGTGACTAAATAAATTGAATAGAATGTCTTTAATTGTAATAGTTGAGTTAAAAAGAAACAAGGAGTACTGGTATCTTCAGGAATTACACCAATGGAGACATCTTAAGAAGACAAGGCTGGGGTTGGGGATTTAGTTCAAGTGGTGGAGCACTTGCCTGGCAAGTGCAGGGCCCTAGTTCCATCCCCATCACTGCCCACCCCCAAAAAGAAGAGAAGGGTAAGAGCCAGCCTATGGCAGATCCTCGAATGCTTCTTCCCAGCAATATCCATTATTTTGAAATTGTCTAACTGTGTCTGTGATTCTAAAGATCCAAATTATTATGGACATGATACAATTTAATCAAATTCCTAGTTTTGTTTAGGTTGTTTCATATTTCCACTGCTATAATCGGAGATACACTGGACATCTCTATAGCTGAATCTTTGCACTCCATAGCTCTTTCAAATTTCAAAACTTTTTATTAGATATTCACTTCATTGAAATATTAGTAGCTGTTGAAAAAAATCAACACCATTTGGTCAGCTTATCAAAAAGGCTATTTTGAAGTAAGTGATATATAAGTGGGTCTATATTATATTAAACATGATAAAGCTGGGTATGTTAGTGAGCACATGTAATCCTAGTACTCAGAAGACTGAGACAGGAGGATTGTCATGAGTTTGAGAACAGCGTGGGCTACATAATCTCTTCAAGTCCAGTCTGAGTTACATACCAAGACTGTCTCAAAAAAACCCAAAAAGTTAGACATGATAGTATGAAAGTTGTGAAAATCTCCTGGATGTATGTATACGTTTTATGTCATCTGTGAATAATGTTTGGTGCTTAAATGAATTTTCAGACCCCTGGCAGAGGTTTTACCTTTCAGGAAACACCATGTTTACTGCTTTATCACTTGTTCCAAGAACATGTAACACATTTATTTGCTGTCAGTTTCTTTATATTTACTTTCATGGGAGAAACACAACCAAAATGAATTTACTTTGTTGCTTGTGGGTCAGAATCAAAGTGCTGAATACAGACCTAAATGTATTTTTAAATTTGATATGAAATGGAAATCTAGTACATTTGAACTTAAGATATTTCATCTGGGTTTACATTTGCTTTCAACTAATAACTCAGTAGTTTAAAAATTGTTAGAAATGTCAGGCAGTTGTGTGACCATTTGGTAGAACATGTACTAGAAACATAGCAAATAATTCTGTAAAGGACATTTATTGGACTACATGTTTTCAAGGAAGCAACTTCTATGCCTAGTGAAAAAAAAGGAGCAGAGATGCAGGTGTTAATAGAGAATTTAATAATTGCATGTAACCTAAAGACTAATTATATATTCAGCAAGAGGCCAGGATATTTTCAAGGACTATGAAACTTAACTCTAGCTTGAGACAGTACTTTTAAAAGAAATGATTAAATAAGAGTAATAAATAGTTATTAACATTAATCTATTTTTTAAATTAGGATTCCAAAACCTTGCACAAAATTTTTCTAATACTAACATTTTGCTGGGTAAAAGTTCAAATGTAAGAGAAATAATCACCTTGAAATGATCTCAATTTGTAACAATACAGAAAAGTCAAATTTTCTTCTTGTGTTTTCGTTTGCTTTGATAATTGCATCCAGAAATCATTTATCCCACTGAATTATAAAGTTACTGGAACCATTAAAATCGCAGTTTTTCTTTTAAAATAACAATGTTTATCCTAATTTGACAATATGTTAATTACCCATTAAAATATTTTAATTACAAAAGGAGATAATTTAACATAGCTCCATATTATGAAACATTTGAAAAACTGAACTGAGAGAAAAATTTAAAAGCTTATTTTGAGGAGAGAGAAATGGTTAACTGACTTGGTTTTTCAAAAGACACAATTTTTGAAAGCAAATTCTTTTACAAGTGAGTGAAACAGCTAATTCCTCCTTTCTCAAATGGGGATGGTTTGCACTCTATCCTCTCTCAAACCCAGGTTCATTTTTCCCAAGGAAAAAAGATAAAGTCATAGTGGGCTGCAATTCTTTTTTTTTTTTAAGGAAAATATCGACTTTCTTAGTCAAGGACCAAGACCAACTAGATGTTCCTGGGCCAATCACTTTAGACATAGTTGCTCTAGGACTGGAAACAGTAATTCCTTTCCCAGGAGGGAAGTTCATAAATTGATTACACTGAGGTCAAATTTAAGTTAAGCTCGATGTAATGTAACATCAATGTGTAATGTAAATCATTTTCTTAAATATATTTTGATATCTTGGATTGTCTGAGTTACAAAATGTTTTTGTTCATAATGGACAGTGGAAATATGAAAGAAAAGATGAATCATATGTAATGAGGGTTGTTCTTTCAAAATATTGAGTACAAGTTTTTTTTGTTTTGTTTGTTTTTGTGTATGTGTGTGTGTGTGTGTGTGTGTGTGTGTGTGTGTGTGTGTGTGTGTTGGGGATCAAACTCAGGGCCTTGTGCTTGCCAGGCAAATGCTCTACCACTGAGCTAAACCCCCCACCACTGAGCGTAAGTTTAAGGAAATGACAACTTTACTGTTTCCATATGTTCTGCTGAAATTCTGTCCTTACTGAAGCTAAATCACGTTGGCATAGTTTCAGAATTCAGTTTCAGAGTGGTCCAAATGTTTTAATTAATTCATTAATTTAATTTTTAATTGAAAATGGACACTTTATGCATTTATATTATACAACATATTTTGACAACATGTATGCATGGTGGAATGGCTAAATCATGTATTTATATGTTACCTTACATACTTATTTTGGGGACAAGAACACTTGAAATCTACTCTCAGCAATTTTTAAATGTGATTTTTAATTTTACGTGACACCTCCTCTGGTTTAATGAATGCCGAGAAGACTGGTATCTGAGATGTATCTGAGAGGGTGTTTCCAGAGGCAGTGGTGTGAGGCAGTGGACTGAGTGGGGAAGATCCTGCTCTACTGGGGGCAGCAACCAGTTGGTTACGGGCCTGGAGAGAGCAGAACAGGCATAAAGGTGATTTCTTCTCTCTGTCCTGGAGCTGGGATACTCTTCTTCTCCTGCCTTTGGACATCAGAACCCCTGGTTTCATGAGCTATGTACTCCTTGCAACAGTATCCCCATGCATTCTCAGACCTTTGGTCTTAGACTGAAAATTCCACCATTGGCTTCCCAGGTTTTGAGGCTTCTGGACATGAACTGAACCACTTGGAGGTTTCAGTTTCCAGATGCCTGATTGTGGGACTTCTCAACCTCCATAATCTCATGAGCCAACTCTTGTAATAAACCCTTTCCTCTCTCCCTTTCTAATCATCTATCTACCTAAGCATTTATCTATCATCTATGTGTTGATCTCTCTACCTATCATCTATCTATCTATCTTATTGGTTCTGTTTCTCTCCAGAATGCAAATATAAAATATATTGCTACTACTGCAGTCACCATGATTTATAATAGATATCTTGGGCTTACTTCCCTTGTCTAACTAAAATTTTATATCCTTTGCTTAACATTTCCCAAAATGGTCCAAATACTATTACACACACACACACACACACACACACACACCCCTACCACCATCACCCTGGAGAGTACTTTTCACATCCTATCCTTGCAGTAACATGTCAGAACCCTTTTGTAGTCTAAAGTTATTCTTTTAGGTCTCCTCTTCCTTGGCTTCTCTGTAGAATCTGCCTCTGTTCAGTGTTTTTGCATGCTTACCCCTTGGCTTCTATTACAGTAAACCTTCTGATGTGGCCTCTGCCCTTCCAGCCTGACTTTGCAGTCCCCTTTGCTGCCTTCTCCTGCCTGTCTCTCATATTTAAGTCCTATACTCTCATCTTTTCTTGTCTATCTCTCCTATCCCTATAGGGACCTCCACTGGGAGTCTAGTGTAGTTAGCAAGTATATACTACAAACTCTACTCTGTATCTCTAGCCCTGCTATTTCCTCTGATCTTCAGACCTATATATTTAGCTGCTTACCCAAAATATCTATTTGAATATTGGAAAGACGCTTCCGTGTCCAGGCTCTTAAGCACCAACTAAAAAAATCAACACCTTGCTCTAAATATCTTCTTTAGTTTGTATACTCCCGTCTTAGACAATGGACCACTATCCATCCATTGGTACAACCTGAAAACATGGGAGTCTCTTTCAACTCCAATTTCATCTGTGTCCTCTCTTACCATAAATAAGCGAACCCTAATATTTTATCTCCTGACTGTCTCTTGAGCCTCTATACATTTCTCTCTCTGCCATCTGACCTGAACTCCTGCCTCAGTCTCTCTCACTCCTTTAAGTTGCTTTCCACACTGCATTCAGAAATTTATTTTTAGTGTATAGAACTGGTAATGTTGCTGTCTGCCTGAAGCTGTTCAATTGATTCCAATTGCACTTACAATAAAGAACTTCATGTGGCCTGCCTTGGGCCCCGCATCATTTTGACCTTGACAACCTTACTGGTCTCATTTCTTACCACTTTCCCTTTTGCTTTCTTTACTCCAGCCATAGGCTAAGTTCTACCCCACCCATAGGCTGATTTTTCAGTTCGTTTGGTGGAATAGTCTCCTTCCTATCTCTGGATTTGTGCCTGTGTTCTTTTCTCCAAGTGAAATTCCTGATCCAGACACTTCACTAAATTGTTGATTCTCATTCATCCTTTAGACATGAGTTCATGTATCACTGGCTCAGGAAAGCATCCCTAGATTGCTATCAACCTGCCTTGACCTGGTAAAATCCTGTGGAATATTTTCCTAGCATTTGGTATCTTTTCTCATAACAGTCATGCAACTTATACTAATATGATATTCTAATATGTTTTATCATTTTACTAGCAGCTACCTTACTCACTAGCCTAAAATGCTGTGAGTGCACCGAGCATGTATATTGTTCTCATCATTTTTACCTCACCTCCTAGCCACGTGCTTAGTAATAGTGAACATTCAGGGTAATCTTTGGAATGAGCAAATGAATAAGTGTGAGATTTATGAGTCAGAAAACACTGTCCTATCTAGAAGGTGTTACAGATACTCCTCATTGTCCTCAATATTCAATTTACAACAATCTTTAATTTTTAGTGGGTGCAAGAATCCCAAGAATAAAGTTGTATTTACTAGCTTTCCTTGTAGCTCGATTTGGTGACGTGACCAGTTCCTAGTTACTGTGCAACAGAGAGCCCTTTAAAATTGGGGGACCTAAAGAACACATAGCCGTTATTGTCCATCTGACCCCATTTTGCTCTTCTAACCCATCTCTTTATGAGATTTTTTTTTTTTTATTTCTCAGCTTCATTCCATGGGAGGGAATGGCAACTGTTCCTCTGACCACCCAAGCCCTGGTCCCATCAGACCCCAGAAGCGGGCAACACATATCTACATACTGTACCTCTCAGTTCATAGACCCCACAGCCTGACCGAAAGTGCTCTGTATATGTAACCTCTTGGGTCCTTGCTTTTAGTCTTCTCTTATGCAATCCTGAAGGTGTTGTCAGTACAAGGAAGACAGTTTTCTAGACTAGCTCTCCTCTCTGTTTGGCTATATTGAAAATCAATTCCTTCTCGTTTTGCCATCATTTTTCTCTTTGTTAAATAGACTCTAGAGGTGACAGGTGACCGAGTCTGATACCCCTGGACTCGGGCCTCTGACGAGGACTCTGGTAACAACTGGTATGTGAGAAAATAGAGCATCTTTTAGAAAGAGTTCTAGAGAAGGAGAATGGGCCTTTCTTTAGTCAGATTATTTTCTCCTTCCTGCTGGCTGGAAGAAGCATTTCTATGCGGATAGAAATGCTGCAATTCTGGCATTTGCCTTAGGCCTGGAAGTGGTTGTGAAAAACGGAAGCTTTGCCTGGAGAAGCAGTGAGACAGCAGTTCGAGTTCCTGGCACTGAGGAGCCCGGTTGCACTCCTGTGTGACCATTTTTAAATCACATGAGCGCAATATAAAATCCTGTCTTATTGGAAGCACTAGGATTTTCCATTTTTTGTCACTTTAAGTCAAATCTAAATTGAAACCAAATATTCAGCACTTGATTTTTAAAGGAAAACAAAACAAAACAAAAAAACCATTTTGTTATAAAATAAGCTGTAAGCATAATGCAAAATAATTTGGGTCAACTGTAATATATAATCCTTAAGAAATTAAATTATTAAACAGTAAAGCTCTATATTTTCAATTTTGACCACTAATTCCTCATAAATTGAATATCAAAATAAGAAAATGGTCTAGTTCTATAATTGGAAAATAATACCACGTGTGATCTGTATGCCTTCCTCTGCTTTTGGCAGACAATGCTGAACACAGAGTGAGCGTGCTAAGAATTATAATATTATGTTAAGTATCAAGCACCCTTGACCAAAACCATTAGTAGTATTGGCTCTGAGTCAAATTCTAAAAAGAGTGATGTCTTTAAGTTTTACATCGCCCTTTGTTAAAACACTTGACCTTCACAGGACTACCGAGGGAACACTTGCTCTGGTGGTCATGAAGTTTCTCTGCTTTTCTGCCTCTTCTCACTTGTACAACAAAAGAAGATGGGCATCCTCAAATTTTCCTCTCCTAGTCAGGGTAGAAGACTATTGCAAAAAGAGACTTCCATACACATTAACCTTATGCTAAGTGGAATCATCCAGGCACAGAAAGACAAATACTGTATGCTTTCACTTATAAATGGAATCTCAAAAACTCAATCTCAGAAACAGAGTTACCCGTGTTGGGGAAGTAGGGCTGGGGAAAGGGGAGAGGTTGGTAAAAGGGCACAAAGTCTCAGTGAAACTTGAGGAATAAGTGATCTATTGCATTGTATAGTAACCACAGTTAATAATAAGGTATCTTTTGTTTTTAAATTGCTAAAAAAGAATAGCTATTTTAGCCTTCTTACCACACAAAAAAATGATAAATTTGTGAGATGATGAGTATATTAACTAACTTGATGGGCTCTTCCCATAATCTATGCATTGATCAAAACATCACATGGTACATTATTTCCCAGAAACACACAATTACATTTGTTATTTTTAAGAAACCACTGTAGTTATATGTATTGATGATCTCAATCTTTTTTCTAAATCTAAGTAATATATAA
Organism: Hystrix cristata; assembly: GCA_004026905.1. Classification (NCBI taxonomy): domain Eukaryota; kingdom Metazoa; phylum Chordata; class Mammalia; order Rodentia; family Hystricidae; genus Hystrix; species Hystrix cristata. Next base: position 11,251 of record PVJO010010766.1, on the reverse strand, counting down.
GTAAGAATGGACAACCAAGCATAACCAGGTATTTAGGAACACCAAAACCTTCCGATAAAAGGAGAAAGCTAATTAAATAGAACTAGTCTTGGAAGAATTGCCATAGTTTGGATCATGACTGTCCTTCGCGGCTCATGTGTTAAAGGCTTGGTCCCCAACCTGTGGCACTCTTGGGAGGCGGTGCAGCCTTTAAGAGGTGGGAAGCTATTGAGAGATTGTAGTCAGTTGGAGAAGGCTCTCTAAGAGGACTGTGGGACACTGGTCTCTTCCCCTCTCTCTTCTGATGTCCTGGCCAGGAAGTGGACGAGCTTCCCATGGAAAGTATTCTCCCGACATTCTGTCTCACCATAAGCCCAAAGCAATGGGTCCAACCAACCTGGAACTGAAACTTCCAGAACCATGAGGCAAAATAGACTTTTCCTCTTTTTAATCATGCTTGATTATCTTAGTTATTTTGTTATATAGTTTCATAAAGCTCATACAGAAAGCCAAAACCAGAAAAATGCAAAACCAGAAAAGAACTTAAAAGTTATTAAAAAAAAAAGTTGCATGAAAAAGAAATAACCTGAGATTGGGAAGAAAATTACTAGAAATTAAAACCATGATAACTAAAAATTTAAATTTTAGTTAATGTTCTCTGAATAATAAAATTAATGTGTTTGAAGATAATTCCTGAAATGTAAGGCATGAAAGACAAAAATATATAAATTTAATGGAAAAATTAGGAAATATTGAGACTAGATTCAGAATATCCAATACCTATCTTTTCAGAAAACAAAAATAAAGAGAATAAAAGAGAAAAAAAGAATGATCAATTTTTCCTTTTCTATCTCATGAACATCTAAGAGCTGAAAAGCCAAAAATATATCAATTTAAGAACAGTTTGTCCTGAGGTTAAAGAACATTATATTCAATATGCACAATGATTTTAAGAACCAGTTTTCAGATCCAATACAATGTGTCAAAGAAATAAATAGCAAATATTTCTCTGAGCTGATAAGAGATTTTAGTTCAAAAGAGCTGGCTGAATGCCAGCTATAATGATAATAATAATAATAAACACTGATTGGGATTATCAGATTTCATGAATAAAAATACTTACACTTTGGACATGGTTTTTATTTGTTGTACATCTGGAATTAGCTTTAACTAGGGGTCTGACATTTTATCTGGTGACTTTAAAGGTATACATATTTAGATGAAATCTTTGGACTCCAAAGATGAAGACAACAGGGTAATACGATGGAATGACTCCTAGATTTGACAACAGGGCTTTCCTCTGAAATGCAAGATTCCATGTTCTGGACAGATGTTAGAAAATTCTGAGACAAATTCTGATCTGAAGCCTTTACTAGCCAAAGTGTCATTTAAATGTGAAAATGAAATAACTACATTAGGAACAGATATCAAGCTTCTGCATAAGAATGATCTCAGTGGTGAAATATTGGAAGAATTTCAATTAAAACCAGCTAGAAAATTAAGAATATCAGCATCAGTAGTTTCCATTATAGGTACATTTATATGGAATGACACAATATAATTAAACCTTGTAAACAGTGCGAAGGCAGAGATAAAGCTAGCAATTTTCATGGATATTACTGCCCAAGAAAAATTCCAAGGTAACTAATTAAATGGCTACTAGGGCTAATAAAGAGTTTAATAAGCAAATATATACCAGATAGACATGTAAACATTAATAACTTTCTTATATATTAGCAGGATCCAATTAGAAATTTTAATGGAATTTGAGATCTCATTAGAAGTAGAAAACAATGCTAATAAGCTTAGCAAATACTATGTAAGAGTTTTAAGAAGAAAACTGGAAATTAAGTAGAAGAAAGATTTTAATAAACAGAAAGACATACCATATAATAGTATAAAAAAGATAACCATTTTGATGATATCAGTTTTATTCAAATTAATTTATAAGTGTATTGTATTCCAGGTCAAAATTCACCCTGTATCATCAACTCCCACCAATCCCGCACTTTCTAGAATTTGAAAAAATAACTCTACTTCTTTAAAGAAGCATATAAATGAGTGAGACTTGTGAAAAATATTTTGGAAAAAAAAGAGCATTTTAACATTAACATCAATGCTATAAGGAAGTAGTAATTGGAATAATAAGGCGTTAGTGGAAGAATGAACAAATTGAGCAATGAAGTAGAATCAAGGAGGTAAAAAGAAACGTGAAGATACAGTTTAGAGTATATTTAGCATTTTAAACCAATGAGGGAAACAGTGGCTAGTACCATATAAATGGCATTATAACACTGGAGGGGAGGAGAAAATTTTTGTTAGGGAAATATTTTTATATTCCATGAATTAGGTAAGTCTGTGTTTAATGAGATATATGATATAGGTACTACAAAAGAACAGAGATCAAATTAGGAAGAAAATAACTTAACATGAGCTGACAGCCAGGCTCTACAACATTCCTCGGATTCACAGCTGTGCACACTGTGACCTGGGGCAAGTTAGCTTTAAAATGTGGCTCAGTTATCTTCCTTGTAGCTTAGGGATATTAATACTTCCCACATAAGGCTGTAATGATGAAGAAATGTGTTAACATTTTTGAGGTGCATCAGAACAAAACTTAGTAGATATTAGGTGATTGTGAGCTAAACGTAAACAAATAAAGCTTGTACTTTGGGTCAAATCTTAAGAAAAAGGAAGAAAACAAAACAAGCAAAATAGTGTAGAAGCCTAAGTACGCATAAAAACTGACCAAGTGTGGCTACTAGTAATTGGAAAAGAGTTCTACTGGTCATAAGGCAAACAACAAATTACGCCAAAATAGGTGAGATATATAAACAGGTAAATGAAAGAAAATTGACATCCAAGATCAATTTTACTAAGGTCTCTAATAATTGGCAAAATACCAATTTAAACAGCAGTGTAGTGACTGACAGAAGAAAGTACCTGACACTCAAGGGAAGAAAGATCCACCTATCCAGTCTCCCAAATGAGATGGGGGCGTCTTTGAATCGCACTGAAGGTCTTCTTGATTCAACCCAAGTCACTTTCACCATTTATAGATGAGATGCCTTGGTCTAGCACCCAGTCTTCACACCTTGACCATTCTGCACACCTCCCCAGAGTCTGTTGTTATCTCCTCCACCTGAAATGCCCTGTCCTCTGTCTCATCTGGAAATACTCTGTTTCTTCCATTCTCAGCTCAGGCGCCCTCTACTGGGATATCTTCCTTACCTTCCGGGAAGACATAATGTCCACCCTTCATGCCCTCATTTTTTTTTTTTGTTTATGTACCAGCTGTGGTACTCACCACCTCCTGATTGGTTCTATCATTCTGCGTCTACATCTCCCAAAAGATTGTAAGCATCTAAGGACTCAGACTGTCATTCATTTATTTCTCTAGGGCTGGCACATAGTAAACTTAATGAATCTTTGTAAATGGTGAGTGAATATTTATTTTAAAATATCTCCTCTTGGTTTTTATGCATAGTTATAAATTGATTCTGCAGTCTTTAATGGGTCCATACTGACTAAAAAAATCTTTTATTTCAAAAATATTAGAAGAAAATGAGGATGTCTTCAAAATTCATTAATTTCATTTTTAAATTTTCCATCTTCATAATGGAAAACCCTCTTCAGGGAGAAAAAAAAACCGTGTAAAATGTATGGATTTGGGTGTTCCATAAATGTAGGATTTAAAATAGAATGTGCTCTGTCGACATAAACAAGAATATATTTTCCTGGAAATATTTTGCATATGCTACATTTCTTATGTTTGCAATATGTATTTGAGAATATGCTGCCATGTACTTGAGAATAGAACTTCAAACACTAGAAAGAATCTGATAATTAGAAATGCTGTCCAATGTGTCAAAGATACTTCTTCTAGGCTGCTTGTTTTATTAGCCTGCCATATTTTAAAAGGCTAATGAATTTTCTTCTGATGACCAGACTCTTCTATAATTCGTGCCCTTAGATCTCAGCTGGAGAGATAGTAAAAGCAGAAAGACAGGATGGAATCACAATAAGTTCTGTTCCTTGCTTTGTCTCTTGCCACCAGTATTCATGACATTGGCTCTGAGTCATCTAAATGGATTCGAGAAGTAATTAGGATATTGACTGGCAGAAGCGCTGAATTGGAGTGAACCTATGATTACCTTGTTACTTGCTTTTCTCAGAGAAAGTTGGAAGCGAAGTAGCAGCTCTAAAAATCCAAATAATCATAAAATGTAATTGCACATATGTAAAAACAAACAAAAAATTCAAGACCTCTGAAATTATCTTCTAGATCTAAGTGAATCGAAATATATGAATTCATTTTAAAATGTGATTAATAATATTGGATTATACACAGAATGGTGAATTATTTCTAATTACCTGACACTGTGTATTGCTTAGCAATTTCTAGCTATTGGTTTTTCAAATTCTGGCCCAATATTGACTTAAGTATAACTTAGCTCCGTTTATACTTCTGTGAGAAATAAACTATAATTAAATATGAAAAACTTTTCCCATTACATGCCACTTTATGTTTTTACCAGTTTATTTCCATCTTGATATTTGGCAAAACATACATTTAAAAGATAATGGTCTAATTCCATGCAATCAATAAATTATAAGAACCTTGGAAAGCCTCTAGCTCAGTCCTCTCATTTTACAAAGAGGAATGTGAAGCCTAGGAAGGGTAAGGTATTCACCCAAGGCTCCCAGCAATTAGTGAAAAATAGGTCATGTGCTCAACTCTGCTCAGCAGCCTGGGGCATTTCCACCAGCTGATTCTGTTCTCCCCAATCTTTGCTTCCTTATCTCCAAAATGATTCTCTCCTGGGCGTGGTAGCCCAAGCTGTAATCTCAGCACTCGGGAGGCTGAGGCAGGAGAATCACTTCAAATTCAAGGCCAGCCTGGGGTACATAGTGAGGTCAAAGTCAGCCTGAATTACAGTGAGACCCTGTCTCAAACAAACAGACAAACAAAAACAAAATGATGCTCTAATATGTAATATTTTTCACTCTCACCTTCCCCTTAAAAAGTTAAACAAGTCAATTCCCTTTGCATAGCAATATGATCATAACCTTTTAGAATTTAGGGAGGAGAAGTAGGAGGGGATACACAGAATTCCATAGATAGCAATTATCTCCCTGCCATATGGAAGAGGAGAAACACTCTCTGGTTTTATGGGACACATCTTTCATGCCTATCTTCCACTTACACACCAGATACTTTGTAAGCCTTTGCTTAATCACTAAATGCCCTGTTTCAAATATTTATTATCTTATTGCCCAATCTGTTATTTATTAAAGGAAATATTTCTTACATATTGTATTATGTACATGACCAGGAAATACGCAAAGGATGCAGAAGTCAGCCACCAACGAGACGAACCCGAAAACCTGGGCCATATCCCACGCTGTTGCTTTGCGGCCCGTGGCTTATGCATCACCTAATCTCCCTAAGCCCTAATTTCCTCTCTGAAAAGTGAGAATGATATTATCTGGAGGACTGCAAAAAATATACTTAGTTTGATCTTTATCCCATGGCCATTTCTCAGGTCAAAAATATCAAATATTGGCAGTGCTGTTTGGCTCAACCTAATATATGAGACTCTTGGCACATGGTAGACATTCAATGGAGGTGAATTTTGTGATTCCTTTTTGATATTTTGCTTTGCTACTTCATGCATTATAAAACCGTTTTATACCAAGTCATCACATTTATTATATTTATGTACCATGTGTAAGTTTTTAAGATTGCCTCAATTGTCCTGAAAAACAATTAGTTTTAAAAAATCCTTTCACAGTGATAACATTTTTTTCTCCTTGAAATAACATTTGATAGAGGTGAGAATGAAATACAACCAAAAAGTTTTTAAAGTCCTCAATTTGGCAATATTTAAATTCTGCTCCCTGCTGTAAGTTATTTTGGAGTTGCTACAAAACTTTATTTTGAAAATCTGCAACAGAAGAATTACCTTAAATGTAATTATTCTTTCCCTTCCTTCCTTCCTTCCTTCCCTCTCTCCCTCCCTCCTTCCTCCTGCTCCCTCTCCTTAATAGAAAAGCTTCTTACTTGTTTTATTTCATTGTCATATAGCTAGATAATAATAATAGACAGCATTAAAAATTTGTATGTATCAGGTATTGTTCTGAGCACTATCACACGCTATCAACAATCCTTCAGAGTGGTGCTAATACTTCACTTTATAGATAAACTTACATGCAGAGCACCGGACACTTAGGCATAACTGGGGTTTAAACATCAGTCTTTTAAGAAAGTTAAATATTATCATAAGTTATTGGGATGGGGAACAATACAGACCTCAAAATAAATGTATGACACAGTTGTGATACAGGATAACACACTCACTTGTTTCTGCTATTTTCTTCCCTGTACGTGGCCCAGACAATGAAGTATCTGACTGCCAGCAAATTAATCCCTGCTAAACATAGATTTCCAAATTACCTCTTTAGCATCACAGTTTGGTCTTTCCTGCCCCTCAGGCACTGGTTGTACTATGTTATATTTATTTTAATGCAATTGTCTTATTCTGTCGGCTGCCTTACAGTTGTACTATATTGTATTTATCTTAATGTCAACTGTTTTATTTTGAGTTCTTCTCTTTCTTTCTCCTCTCCTCTCTCTCCTCCCTCTTTTTTTTTTCTGTGTCTTTTAAAAGCACATTATTATACTCCTGCCACATTTTATCCAGCGAGCTAGAGGTATAGATGAATTAAACAGTACTTTTGCTTAAGAAAATTCAGAACCTAGGAGGAAAAACAGGAAAATAAGTTCAATGACATATATATATATGAATAAGTTCCATATATGTGTGTGTGTATATATATATGAATATACGAAAAACATAGGAAAAGGGGAAAGTTGCTTTATTTTTAAAGGCATCATTTCAGTTGAAGCATTTAAAGGTAAACTGGTAATAATATCTAGAATTTGCCTTAAAATACTGTAGTAAAAATAAGTAGATACAAAAGGAAATGAATAAGAGAGACAATAACGATACATTTTTGGTAATTACTAAGGCTGAGTATGCAGTGTATGGGCATCCATGGTACTATTGTCTAATTTTGTGTTTTCTTGAGATTTTCCGTGGAATATTTGAAAAGTAGGTCGTCAACAGCAACACAGTAAACATCGATTGAATACTTATTATGTGGCAGGTACTAGACACCTTTTCTGTGCTCATTCAACTCTCCAAACCATCAGTGAGGCAGGAACTATGATGATAGATGTTTCTCAGGAGAAGAAGCCGACAAACAGAGATCTGGTAACTTGCCCGAGTTCATGGAACTAGTAATGGTGCAGCTGATCAGTCTGACTCTAGCTTTTATTTGTTTAAGCACAACCTGATGCTGTTTCTCAGCACAGAGTAGTTGTAACATATCGTATAATGATAGTTATCTACTACTTTCAGATACTGTGCTAAGTAATTTACGTGAAGTATTTCTCTTAATACTTGCAAAAAAGAGGATGTAAATCTGAAGGATCCACTCAACAGTGGTGTGAGTAGGCGGGCTTCCATACTCGAAAGACTCACAAGATAAAAAGGGTGTACTCTCTTTCCAGGCAGGGTGATTCCTGACCAGAGGTAGGTGAGATGCATCCAGACGCTGGTAGTTGCCATGAAAGTGGGTAGATTGGTAAGACTCCAGAGGTGAGAGTTGGACAAAGTTGACTAATTGGGCAGAACTTGGACCTGCACATTCTCATACCAAACTGAGGAACTGGAGTGCTGTCCATGAAGTTAGAAAAGAATCACTACCTAATATAATAAGAAAAATGACAATATCAGGGTTAAATTTTAAAAAGGCACCCAAGGACCCCTGCCTGAAGAGTGTGAGTTAGAGGGAACAATGTCTTCTAAAAAACTGATTCAATTGGTTTGACGAATGGATACTTTACACCCACACCTATTAATCTTGATAAATTCCACTCAGTGATGGATTACATTTCTTTTCTGTGAAAAAAAATCAGCTTCATTTTTTCTTCTGCTCTTTTTCTCTGATGGACACAATTCCACTTAAATGTTATGCTTTCAAAGGGCATTAAGTAAATGTAATGTACCAAGTAATTTTCTTACCGAAGTCTATTAATTAGAAGAAAATATTTCTATAGGTCAAACTTTGAGGTCATCACTACCCTATGGCTTAGATGATTCACCTGACATATTAAAAAAATCATTTTGTTTTAGTTTTAGTCACAAATTTGGCTAACCTTCTTATATACAAAGAAAATACTTATTTCCAGGAATGTTAAGAAGAGAAGGAGGCAATATGAATTGCTTTGTCCTCTGGCGTGTCGTTTTTTTCTGACAGCTTATAGATGCCATTTTTAATGCAGCTTTACCGCTCCATTAACCTTTCTCCAAAACTCCTGAGTCTGAAAAATTAGATCACATCAATTAGTCTTTTTCCTTATCATTACTGGAACATCTTAAAAATGATCAATGAGCTTGTTGTTGTGAATGAAGGAAAAATAATCTTTTCTCATCAAGCATATGAATATGTGCTAAGAACTGCAGCCGATCTGTGCCCCTTCTATGTATGCCTCAAACACCTTTGTTCTTTCTAAATTGCTTCTGTTTTGATCTTTCGTGTGTTCAACTTGAAAGACTTATTTAATATGTATTAGTAACACTCTAAATTTTACACTGTAGAAAATGCGTTAACTGACATGCAAGATCTTATCCTTGAAGCTTTTACAATATCACAATTTTTCTACTTTTATTGAAATAGTGAAATGTGTGTGTCTATAGGAAATGAGTAAATGAGAATTTTAATATTGCTTTCATTATGAATGTTGTTTAATGGAAGAGACAAAACTAGAGGCATATTACATTTAGAATAAAGATGTTAAAATAAGAATCCATAATTCTCCCCACTTTTCATGTCCCCTCTGCTTTTGGGGACTGACACATGGCATCCTCATTCCTTGAAACACCATATGTATTCCTATCTCCTAGGTTTTGTGCATGCCATGTTTCTTGCCTCAAATTTCTATTGTTCCTTAAAATTGTGGAGTAATCACATCTCCTTTAGCAACCCATCTATACCTTTTCCAGTTTTTGTGTAATTACTGCCTACCTTCGTTTCTGCTAAAGACTGTTAGGTGAAATCACCATACTTCAGGAAGCCCAGGTTGGAAAGAAGAAAGAAGAAAACAGTGCGAACACAAGAGTTGAACTGGGCAATTCATTCATTCAACAGACACTGAGGACCGTCTGTGTGCTGGGTCCTGGGAATCTAGCAGCGAACACAATAGATGTTACAGAGTTTATAAAATTATTAATTCATAGTAGTAATTAATTTGTGCTCCAATATAAACATCTGCTATGCACAGTGATGACTAAGCATGTTCACATTGTAATGAGCAGAGACATTCTGCATTTGATCTCTGCCTGTGCTACCCTGAAGTTTTGCACACAAGGAGGTAACAAATTTGTGCCTAAATAGTAATCAATACACTGCTTTCTCCACTGAAAAAAGTTTTACCTAGAGAAAAATAACAGTTGAAATTAAGAATGTGCCGGCTGATATAGAGAACATTTTGGTATCTCCTTATTTCACCAACATGTCCTACCAAGGGCCTTGTTTTGGAAAGGCCAGTAACAAACAATATGAAGATGGGTACCCAGGCTGCCAACCCCACCTTGGATTGCATTGCTCTGCCATATGTCTATCCTTCTTGAGAGTAGACTCAGTTCACAAAGGCTGTCTTTTAAGTGCATGCACAAAGAAAGACCAAGTATTAGTATTAAAGGTCCTGAAGAAGCCCAGTTCAGAAAAGACTTCAGGGGCAGCACAAACATAAAGGAGAATTTAGGACAGACCCAACCGAGATAATTACTTTAGTCACCACAGTTAACCTCTACCATCAGTTCCTTTGTGAGAAGAAATTGGAATGTGATCAATACTTATCATGTACTCCATTAGAGTAGCTCCCCAAACATCATGTGCATGTGAATCTCCTGGGGATCATGTTAAAAATGCAAACTCTGATTTACTAAGTCTGCTGCAAGCCCTCGTTTCTATATTGCTCCACAGCAATACTCCTGGTCAGTGGGTCATATCGAGAAGGAAGGCTTTGTGTTCATGGAATTTACAGAACACCAAATTAAGCCAAATTTTCTTCTGTTATCCTCCATATATTCTTTTACCATTTTCATAAGGACATGAATTAATGAACTTTCATCCAACTGTCATATTCAAGATTCTTGTGTTCAGAATTATTAAAAGCTCCTAAGAAATACATGTAGAATTCACTCTTCTGTCTTGATAGCTTATTTGTGCAGGTGTTACTAGTTATTATTCTTTAACCAGGTGCTGGGTGCCTTCGCTTATAGTTGGTCTGTGTAGGAATAAAGGAGCTGACCATTCCTAGAAAGTTGTTCAGATGGTTACAGAAAGCACAAGAATCTTGAATCATATGGTACTTCCAAGGTACAAATAAGAGTAAGAGAATCTTTCAATTAACTCCAAAGTGCATACGTGTGTATAGATAGAACCTTACTGTAAAATTTAGATTCCAGTCACTCTTCCACCTTTCCTCATACTGTATATTGATTTTCTATTATTATTTTTCTCAGTCCAACTACTGGCATAAAGGCAAATTCATAAAAGTAATGGAGAAAAGGCCAGGGAACTTGAATTTTCTTTACAACGTGGAGAGAAGTCTGCATAACTCTGCTTGGTGACAGAGAGGATCATGCCAAGAAAAGAGGAAGTGGCGAATCCACTGCCAGAATATAAAGAAACTACTCATTTCCTAATACACAGCTGTTAATCAATATCCTGGGAGATTGGATTAATGGAGGGGAGTGGAGATTTAGCTCAATCATTAATCATGGCATGTGGGAAACATTAAGTAAGCTTGAAACTCATAATTCATTCGTTCATTCAACATGACCAGGGCGTGGCATTGGGAAAGGCTCCAAAGTCTGAAGTCTATAACTTTTAGTTCAATGAATATGAGCTAATGAATAAAAAATAGTCCCTGGCCTCAAGTGGTCCATATGGACCAGTGATGGTGGACCATTTAGAGATGAGTGCCCAAACTGCAACCCAAAACCCACTTTTTTTTAATCACAAAATGCCAATACTGCAATTAATCCTGAATACTGAGGTTTTAGTTTAGAAAAAGCAACCCATATTTAACATATTTTATCGTAAAAGAAAAACAACACATGTGCCATAGGTTCACCATCACTGAATAAATTAGGGATTAAAATATACAATAAGTACTACTGGTACCATGTCTGAATTA
>PVJO010010765.1:40000-62847 GCA_004026905.1 Hystrix cristata | reverse complement strand
AAATCATATGCTGGAAGAACAGTTGAAAAGTTTTATATCCATGAGAGTTATTAAATGGGTTTCAGGATAAGTGGATTAATAAAGAATCTCAATACTTTTATATTATTTTGTAAGACTCTGCAGTAGTTAAGATATATATACTACTGTTAAAATAAAAATGTCTTGTTCACTGCTGATTATCCCCACCTGTCACAGGACCTTGTGTGTAGCAGGTGTGTACTTCACCTGTGTTATTCTTATGTTGAAACATCTCAAGAGGTCTTATAAAGGCTACTAATTTTTCTGTTGATCACAGATTTTAACATTGCAGTGTAGAGCTAGCTGATAGAAATGCATATAGATCTTGTGTTGTGGCTGATACATGAAAGCTTCCATAAATACTTTGCTTTAATTCTCTTATGATTATAGAATATAATTTATGAATTGTTTGCTCTTTATCCCCACTAAATGTGGAGTACTCTGCTGTTTGTGAGGAAAGTAGGAAAAATTACCACATTTGGTCAAATGCCTTCTTTATAAATATTCACTACTTTAAAATTATAGCCAGTTGTTTGGGGAAGAAGATGCTGATCAAGAAGTATCCCCTGACAGAGCTGACCCTGAAGCTGCCTGTGAGTGAACATATTTAGCATATTTTCTTATTAGTGATGATTACCTTTATTTTGTGAATTTAATATTGATAGTTTAAGAGAAAAATAATAGTTGCTGTTATGTGCTCAATAATATGCTGTGTGCTTAACATTGTTATTTCATTTTTAAAGCAATGTTTACCAGAAGGGTAGTCCATCTTATTGGTGAAGAGAAATTTCACAAATCTAATAATTAGAGTTGGGAATCATTCACAGCTCTGAGGACAGGACTATGCTTTTGAACACTTAAGGATTTGGCCTTTAGAAACTGAGGCACAAAAAAATTGCTGATGGGCAAGACTCTGAGTTCAACCCCATCACCCCTGCCCCCAAAAAAGGTGATGAGCATGTTATTTTCTTTTTTCCTGCTACTCAGTGTCTTACATGCAGGTGACTTCCATGAGTGACTCTGCCCCCACAAGTTAGTGAGAGCTCAGTTCTACATCGAAAATAAAATGAGGTAGTGCATGGTGATGCATTCCTGTAATCCTGGCATTGTGAGAGGCTGAGGCAGGAAGATCACAGATTCAAGGCCAGTTGGGCAATTTAGTGACTCAGTAAGACCTTGTCTCAAAATGTAAAAAAAAAAAAAAAAAATGCCCTTAGTGTGAAGACCCTAGGTTCAGTTCCCAGCAATACACACACACACACGCATGCATACACACATCCCAAAGACACAAAATGTTTGTTTTGTAGGGGAACCAACAGAAGCTGAAGCCAGAGCCCGAGCATCTAATGAAGATGGCGACATCAAACGTATTTCCACAAAGGAATGGGCAAAGTCAACTGGATATGATCCAGTTAAACTTTTTACCAAGGTTAGGTTTACTTTCTTTACAACTATGGATAGATCTAATATTTCTAATTCTGTTGTTCTAAAGTAGTATGTAAAATTGGACAGGTTATACCTGTAATACCAGCTGCTCAGTAGGCTGAAGCAAGTTGAAGACTCTCGCCTGGATAATTTAGCCAGACCTTAAAATTTATAAAGACTGAGGATGTAGCTCAGTGTTAGAGCACTTGACTAGTATGCCAGAGGCCCTGGTTTCCATTCCCAGCATCCTTTTTAATTTTCCCAGCATCCTTAAATAGTGTGTTAAGTTAAATTAAACTTTGTATGTATATGTTATTGTTGTCCTAACAACAGCTTACATTTACTTTTCCTCATTCGGAACAGTAAGATTTCATAGGCTGACTCTTTTAAGTATATTGCATTTACTTCCTCACAAAGCCTTTTTTCTTGGGAAAATAGTTTGTATTTGTGTTATACATAAAATATACTAAACAGTGATGTGAATGGCAGCAGTAGTTTTCAAACCGTTATCCTCCGTGCCTACTTTTGTTTCTAAAGCAGTTTGATTCTATTGAAAGGGAGTCTTTCAGGACTACTCTAAGGGCATGGAGGGGGTTGTGCTTTACCACCCAAGGGTCTGATTTTCATATTGTCAGCAATATGGAACGATGCTCCTGGAGGTGTGCAGCGCCATCTGCATTGCCTGTGTAGCATGGAAGAGAAGTAAACTCAGCAAGACAGGTGTGTATGATGAGGAGCACTGAGGAATCAGGAATGGTGCCTGCTCTCTTGTTGTGCAGTTGAGTAGAACAGAGGTGCCATTTTCTGAGACAGGTGATGTGGGAAGTAAGTGAATGAAGAGGATTAGGGGAGTAGGAGAAGGTAATACAATACGATCAGTTTCAAACTTTAGACTGCTCTGGGATATTAAAGCCATGATAAGTGATTCTATAGATAAGTAAGGGTTTAGGCTAAGGATATGGTTGGGACTCAATTGTATAGATGTAATTTAATTAATGGGAATGTACTTGATGTATCACGGACAGAGGAGCAAAGAGGGGTTTGTACAGAACTCTGAAGGACTCTTTAATATTTAGTAATACCCGGGGAAAGGAGAAGGATATGGAGTTCATCCTTGGAAAACTGCTAGGGCGAGCTTTTTTAAAGTTTTTTCTTTTTTGGTACCAGGAATCGAGCCCAGGGCCTCGTGCTTGCCAGGCAGGTGCTGTGCTGCTGAGCTAGATCCCTGGCCCTGGCAGGCTTTTCTCAGCCAAGCGTTCAGTATCCTCTGTGAATAGTATTCAGCTACATCTGTTAACCAAATCATAATAGACTCATCATCTCTTTGCCTATTCACCCATTTCAGATGTTACCATCCCCTTGCAGTCTTTTCTTATTCCTTAGATAAAAATCCTTACAGTACTCAGCTTTGTCATTTTTCACACTAAATCATATTCTACTTATTTGTATATTTACTTGATTTCAAAAATTAAGGATTGAGTATATTTTGAAAGAAAGAAGTAGTTATATTATTTAAATTTGGCCTAACGTGGCTGAGAGAGTTCAAGGCCAGCCTGGACTACCTAGTGAGTTCAAGGCCAGCCTGAACTGCATGGTGAGATCATGTCTCAAAAGACCAAATTAATTAAGTCAGATGTACATTGTTAACTAGTACTTGACAAAATACTATGTTTTTGTAATAATAATTTGTTTGCTTGGAGATTTTGTGCTTCTTTTTTTTTTTTTTTTTCTTTTTTCCCCTAAGCTTTATGTGTGTGGGAGGGTATTAGGATTACATTTTTTGGGGGGTCTGGGAATCGAACTCAGGGCCTTGTGCTAGGATCACATTTTGAGTATGTTATAGATACAGTAGTTAAGAATTTCTGCTGAGCACTTGTAGAATGAATGTGCTCTACTGGCATGCACCCATACACTTGGGGATACTGTTGCTGGGATCTCCAGGCTCAGTGATTGTATTCATTTCTTACAGAGTTGACGCATATTTATTTGAGTCCTTTAATTTGTTGATGAATCTTCAGATTGATTTTTGGAGTTTTTAGGAGGCTATTCATGAGGGTGGGGGAAGTCAGCACAGTTGAGTTCTTCTACTATTTTTTTTAATCTTACTTCTTTTAAGTCCTTACATGTAGGGAGGGATTCTACAAAATTTTCTTTTACAAAATGTTTGAAATTTATATTCTGGCTTTTGAAAATGTGAAATGTGTCTTTAAATATGATTTCACAGTATAATACTTATGTCAGGAGCGAAAGTGTCATGTATTTTTTTCAACTTGAGGCCAGTAGAGTTCATGGACTTCATCTTTTTTTCTTTTTTTAAAGCTTTTTAAAGATGATATCAGGTATCTATTGACAATGGACAAACTGTGGCGGAAAAGGAAACCTCCAGTTCCATTGGACTGGGCAGAGGTACAAAGTCAAGGTAAAGAATACACTTTAGTTTTTGGAATACTTAGACTAATGTTCTCTCACCTAAAGTCTTTAAATGTCCTGTTGTTTCTTGAAAATGGTACATATTGATATGTTCAAAAATTCAAAACCATGTCAGAATCAACCAGACAGAGCTTCATTTACAAGAATAGCCACTGTTAACATTTTAGGGAATGTTCTCATCCATTATATGCGCATAGACACAGGCAGTTATAAACGTATTTATGTGATACAAATAGAATCATAATATTTTGAATAGTATGAATATCCTTTCCTTTCCTTCCCTTTCCTCTCTCCCCTCTCCCTCCAATTCTCTTCTCCCTTCTTTTGTCTTGTCCTGTCTTGTCCAAGACAAGGTAGCACTATATAGCCCAGGTTGCCCTTGAACTCATAATCCTTATACCTCAGCCTGCCAAATGTTGGAATTATGGTTGTGTGCCACCACACCTAACGAAAATTTTGTTGTCTTTGTTGATTTTTGGATTTTCTGTGCTGGAATCAAATACTGTATTCTTTATTTTTTCAGTCAGTATTATATAATCACATATTGATTAACAAATAGTTCATATTTTTCCTTATATGTATATGTATATGTATATGAATGTATATGTGTATCCCCCATTGTATCCTTATGATTATTTCTTTTTTTTATGATTATTTCTTCAAGATTTAATTTAGCAACGTATTTTTAAATGTTAAGCGCAGGCTGGGTGTGGTAGCACATACCTGTAATTCCAGCACCCAGGAGGCTGAGGCAGGAAGATCACTATGTAGCCTGGACTACATAGTGAGTTCAAGGCCAGTCTATACTATATAGTGAGACCCTTTTTAAAAAAATAAAAAAGTGGGGCTGGGAATTTAGCTCAGTGATTAGAGTGCTTGCCTTGCAAGCACAAGGGCCTGAGTTCGATCCCCGGCACCACAAATAAATAAATAAATAAATAAATAAATAAATAAATAAATAAATGAAAAAGTTAAGTGCAGTGAGTATTTTTTTTTTTTGCAGTGAGTATTTCGCCATCCTACTTTTTATTGATACATTTTGTCTATCTAAATTGAATTGCGGTTAATTTATGCAAGGCAGTACACAGCACATTGGATTTAAAAGGTTCCTGGAGACCTGAGGTGTCACTTTGAAGCAGTTTTCAACAATGTGGAATACTTAATTTACTGGGGAGATAGCTTCAACTTACTCAGCATTGACTTTGTGCTGGGCTTAATGCTTTAGCATCTTATTTGTATTATAGTTTTAAATCCCCCAATAAAAATAAATAAATACCCCAATAACCAACCGTGTGAGATCATGATGTGGTATTATACCTTTTCCATCTCAACTTTTTAACAGTTTTGGTGTTGTGATAATTATTTTAATGTGGGGGTTTTAGTCCACTTTTTTTGTACCAGTGAAGATTAAATCCAGGGCTCTAAGACAGCTACATCCCCAGTCCTTTTTTCATTTTTTTATTTTGAGACAAGGTATCACTAAGTTGCCCAGACTGGCCTCAGCCTCCTTAGCTGCTTGGATTACAGGTATTCTCCACTATGCCCAGCCCTTTTTTTTCCCTTACTGGTGAAGGGTTGAATTTGTTAAATGGAACCCAGTGGAGAAATAGTATTTATTACTGAAATTTCTAATTTTATTTTGTTTTCTTTTAGGAGAGGAAACCAATGCATCAGATCAACAAAACGAACCCCAGTTAGGTCTGAAAGACCAGCAGGTTCTAGATGTGAAGAGCTATGCACGTCTGTTTTCAAAGAGCATTGAGTCTTTGAGAGTTCATTTAGCTGAAAAAGGGGATGGAGCTGAGCTTATATGGGATAAGGTTTGTTTTGAAAATGCGTATCTATTACTTATTTTTCGCTCATACATGTTCTTTTTTTTGTTGTTGTTTATTTTTTTTTTGTTGGGTTTTGAGACAGCGTCTTTCTCTGTAGCCCAGGCTGTCTTTGAACTCATGATGGTCCTCCTATCTCAACTTCCCAATTGCTGGGATTATGGGTGTGCACCACCATGCCTGGCCTATATTTTAGTTTTTTTATTGTTGTTTGTTTGTTCTTGATCTGTAATAGAAGTTAGGAATTTTGGGGGTATTTATCAGATCTTGAGGATGTATCTTTAATTCACTTTGGGTGTTTTGTTTTGCTTTGTTTGTTTTTTGGGGTGCTGGGGCTCGAACTCAGGGCCTTATGCTTGCTAGGCAAGTGCTCTACCACTTGAGCTAAGTCCCCGGCCCCAAGTTAGGATGTTTTAATCTCTACTTACTATATTTCCAGTGTGAATTTTCTGTACATGAATTCAAGCAGTATCATAAAACTTCATTTTGATTCCAGTAAGGGGTTCATGGTTTACAGTGATTTGACAGGAGAAATAATGTGAATTTATTAGCATGGAATTTTCACTGACTTGAGAAAATATAAACTTAATATAGATATATTAATAGAAGTCATAAATCCTATTGGAGACAACAGCTCATGGGCTTCATTTGACCTTAAAAGTAGTAATTAAAATTGCCTCTCTGTTGAAATAATTACAGCTATTTAGGAGGTCCAAGAGAAAGACCTCAAAATATATAAATGACATGGATTTATTTAAGCTTCGGATAACATTTAACAGTACTCTGCAGTTACATGTTGTATTGAGTTTGTTTTGTTCTGTTTTGTACAGGGGATTGAGCTCAGTGTCTCCTCCTTGATCTACATCACAGCCCATTTTTATTTCGACACAAGTTCGTGCTAAGTTGCCCAGGCTAGGCTCAAACATGCCATCCTCCTGTCTCAGGCTCTTAGAGTACAGGAAGATTACAGGCCTGTACCACCAGGCCTGGGAATTTTCCTTGATTTTAATTACAGTGCATGAGTTATCTGATAAAGTTTGTATGTTCCTATGATGGTAAAGATTTACTGTGGAATTTATTTTTTTATTTTATTTTATTTTTTTTACTGTGGATTTTAATGTAAGGGAAAGAGTTTGGCCAGTTTTAGAAACCTGATAGCTTTTTGTACATAAAGTTTGGAACTTTAGTTGGATCTGACATGCTAGTAAATTTAGATTCTTTAGATTCTTATAAACATTAGTCTTGGGTTTACATGAGAGTAGAAACAGTTATAACAAAGATTAGGAATTTTGAATTTGGGGTTGAATTAAGTATATGATGAGCTCCTGTCAGGCTCTGAACCTCGCTGCATCATTAGCATGTGTCACACACTGCACCACATTCATTCATCTTTGGTGGTAGTCATCCTTACTTGCTGAAAAGTGACCTAAAGGGTGAATGAAATAGTAATACTGCTCTGTGTAAGTCCTTTATCAGCAGATCTCACGGAACACGAGGTGATTTCCTTTAGCTTTGTCACTGAAGAATTGTGCACAGATTGCATGGTGAAAGGGGTGCACCCAGTGCTCTCTCCAGTGTTGTCCAGGGTTGCTTCTGAATTCTACATTGGGATAGAATCTTCTCAAAGCAGCAGGCCTTACCAAACTCTATAGAGTCTAGGATATAAGGGAAACCTTTATCCTATTGACTCTTTAAGATTGCCAATGAGCACCTCCTTCAGGATCATCTCTTATTCTGGTCAGCTGTCTGCAATTTTGTAAACACATGAAAGTACTGCTCTGAAAGCGTTCCTAGTCAAACTGGTCAAGTTGTGGGACTACTAAAGTTATTTATGTTATTGGCAGGATGACCCATCTGCAATGGATTTTGTCACTTCTGCAGCAAACCTCAGGATGCATATTTTCAGTATGAATATGAAAAGCAGATTCGATATAAAATGTAAGTTGTTTTGTACTTTATTTGTATCATTGAAACCTCAGAATTGTATTTTCTTTTTTAAGACCCAAACATGTCCATCTTTTTTTCCCCCCAGCAATGGCAGGGAACATTATTCCTGCTATTGCTACTACTAATGCAGTGATTGCCGGTTTGATAGTATTGGAAGGATTAAAGATTTTATCAGGAAAAATAGATCAATGTAGAACAGTGAGTATTTTCTATTTGTTTCTTTTTTTGTTCAGCCTCTTTTTAAAAGTAATTTATAGGGGATTGGGGATTTGGGATTTAGCTCCATGGTTAGAGTGCTTGCCTAGCAAGTGAAAGGCCATGAGTTTGATCCCTGGCACCAAAAAAAAAAAAAAAAAAGTAATTTATAGGGGTTGGGAGTGTATTTCATTGTAGGGGTCTGAGTTTGATCCTGAGCACCAAAAAATAAAATTTATAAAAACCACATTAAAAGGGAAACTTTTAAAATTAAAACAACAAAATTGCTTTAAAGTATTGGAAAATAACTGTTCCAGTTATAGTCTAAGTTACCTTTGTAGAAAGTACATTGGTAAAGAAAGCACATTTGCTTCTTTTATTTTTATCTGATAAATGGAAACAGAAGCTAATTTGCTTCTCACATTTCCACCTTTACTGAATTCTTAGAGAAATTATGAACGAGATCCTTGTTTTTTCAACTCTGGAAACCACACATGTATACACATCACAGTGGTTTGTGGTGCTGGAGATTGAATTCAGGGCCTTGCACCTGCTAGGCAAGCCCCTATACCATTGAGCTACAGGAGGTTGGGACTTTTCTTAATTTCAGTATACTTTATTTACTTTGATTTGGAGGGGAGGATATTAAAGAAATAATATTACTAGCACTGTATATTATCTTTTTAACATGACTGTATGGTAACCATCATTGTCGCAGAAAATTAGGAAATGCAGTCAGTTTGGTTCCCAACATCAGTGAAAGCACTATTAAATCACAGAAAGGAATATATTGAAGAAAAAAAAAGAAAGTGAATGTATTGGTTTTGTTGAGAGCTTGAAGTTGGTATGAAAAAATACCAGGAAGGACACCCAGAAGATGATTTAATGATAACAGAAATCTGTATGACTATGTCCTTTCTGTTATGTTAGGTAGCAAAGGAATGTAGAGTTTTGAATAATTCAATGAAAGTGCCTTTACATGAAAGCTGATTAGGAAAGAAGGTTTGGGAAATCAGACTCTTAGGTAATGATTTTCTTGATTTTTTTTTTTTTCTTTTTTTTGCCATATAATGTAAAGGGGAATATTTAAATCATTTTTATTGGATTTATAATAAGATTTTTAGATTGGCATGTAGAATTGTAAGTCACATTTTTGATTCCTGCTTGTGTTTTTTCTCTGAAGATTTTTTTGAATAAGCAACCAAACCCAAGAAAGAAACTTCTTGTGCCTTGTGCACTGGATCCTCCCAACCCCAACTGTTACGTATGTGCCAGCAAGCCAGAGGTGACTGTACGGCTGAATGTCCATAAAGTGACCGTTCTTACCTTACAAGATAAGGTAAGTGCAGGGCTGGTTCTCTTTTCCTACAAAAAAAAAAAAAAAAAAAAAGTTCCAAGTTCCCTTTTCCCTTTGTAATATTACTATGATACAAACTAAGCACCAGATAATTACTCTGAAAAGCTCTGACTACTGAAGTGAGTTGCTCTAATTTCTTAGGTTACTCCACTCTCTGTATTCCTGCTGGCTTTTTTGTCTGTAGTTCCAGAATATGTGCCTCCTATCCTAGGATGATACAGGTGTATTTAGCTGGGACACATACTCCAGGTGGCACAGAGATGACACAGTATTGTGGAAAGCAGAAAGGTTTTTGGTCTTTTGTTTACCAGATGGTGGGTAAATTCCATATTTTTGAACAGCCAAAGAGGTATCCTTGAATAATCCTGACTATGGCAGTAAACAGAATATTTGCGTGCATTATGAAGTTTTGTTTCCAGCAGAGCTGAACCCCAGTTAGTATCTTCATATTGAAAGGCATGGGTAAAATGCAGAGTTTTGGGTGCTCTGGATGTTGAACAATGCCTAATCAATCCCTCTGAGATGGGATGGCGAAACGTAGCTTTTCTAATACAACCTGACTCTGGTATGCTAAGTTAGTCCCTGAAGAGATACAGCATTTGTACATTCGAATTCTCTTGCAGAGCTAGAGAGTGAGAAGTGAGAGTTTGAGATATGGTCTGGTCCTTAGGTATCTTCTAAATTAATTCCTTTATTAGTGAAAAAACTTTTTCAATGACTGAATAGTGTCACTTCTTAACTTGTGATCACTTCAGATTGTTCCTCTGTTGTGCCCATCAGTGTGCTACGTATTTACATAGCTCCTGAACTAGAGGAGTAAGTCTTTCTCCTTTGGGAAGGAGGCTCGATAGTAATAGGCCTTCCTCTCAGAACTGGCTACACAGGGCCACAGGGCAGACTGTCTTGCACTAGTGTTTTAGTCAGGGAAAGAGGAGGTCTTGGTAAACTGACTGCCAGAGGGTGGTTGTCCACTTTCTAGGAAACAATTACTGTTGTGTGTTGACTGTTGGGAGTAAAGGTAGTTCCTCTATTTGTAGGATAATTAAACTTATAGAGAGAGCTTTCAGTATTTTTTAGGAGCAAGTAGAAATTAATAGGACATTATTGCTTCTAAATGCATCTTGGAATTTAAAGAGAAGTGGCCTTTGGGAAGGGCATGGTTACTAATCTGAGAATCAGATGTTACTAATTGAGAATCAGATTAGTTACAAGTTTTTCCATCTAACACCTTCCATTACAGAGTTGGCACAGAGACTGAGATGAAATATTTCAAGTGTGTAGGCTACTTCCCAGTCTGCAGGAAAAAGATAAAATACCAAGAGCCAATCAAGGAATTCTGAATCCCCTGTGTGGGAGGAAGTTTCATCTGATCTATTATCAGTGGTCAAATATAGGGATGGAACATGAGTAAATCCCCATTTTTTTCTGCTTGCCTTAAGAATAATTTAACCCCTTTCCAATGGGAGGGGGAACAAAAAGATGTCTAGGCTTTTTGTGGTGTGTAATTACCTACGTTAGTACTTTGAATCTTTTTTCCTCTTAGATAGTGAAAGAGAAATTTGCTATGGTTGCACCTGATGTTCAAATTGAAGACGGGAAAGGAACAATCTTAATATCTTCAGAAGAAGGAGAGACAGAAGGTATTACTGCATTTTTCATACCTCTCGTATGGATGAACCACATAAATGAATTATACATTAGATTATCCACAGTGATGGAGGTGATGTTTAGTCAAGGAGGTGCTATCCCAAGGCAGTGTTGGCCTTGATAGCATCACCACAGTTCCACATTTGGGAGCTTTCTACCGTTACAGTTTCTCAGTAACCCACAGTGACTGCAGTACTTTTTTTTTTTTTTTTTTTTTTGGTGCTGGGGTTCAGAGTCAGGGCACTCCTAACCACTGAGCTAAATCCCCAACCCCAACTACAGTACTCTTGTCCACTTCCTAGGGACCTCCCTTCCTATATCATGGGTGGTGCAACTGGGTAAGTTGGTGATGAGGAGACTGTCTTGGCTGTCTATTCAGAGGAGAAAGGGCAATCTAAATCTTTGGGGTGTTTGGTCCAGGAGTAAGAAAACCTTGATAGCCTGCTTCTCCTCCACAGCAGAAAATACTGCTGAAAATTAGTGCCCAGTTTTAGTTTTCTGAGTTTTTCTTTGAAAAGTCCAAGCAGAAGCTGGGTGTTTAGCTCAGTGGTAGAACATTTGCCTAATGTGTGAGATGCACTGGGTTCAATCCAAGCACTGCCAAAAAAAAAAAGAAAAAGAAAAAAATGCAGATCATCCCTTTTGTTACATAAGATAAAAAGCATTTGATTTTGTTCAGCCCCCTTAGTGAGTATTGTGTTGTACTATCGCCTTCAGATTATACTACACTGACTAGACTAGAGGAAGTTTCCATACTTCCTCTGTCACTTCTGCAGCTCATTTCTTGGGTTAGAGGTTGCTTTTTTCACGTCCCTTTTTTTTGGCCCCATATCATTATTTTCAGAGGTTAGGTGTGCTATTTTCCCATATGTTTACTTACTTGTCCAGTGGTCATTTATTCAGTATACTTTGTTAGATCCTGCTGGGGACTTAAACATTAAGTCATCTTAAGATTTAATGTTGGGATTCTTTTTTTTTTTTTTAATAAAAGAAAACAATTTATTTGAAGATGGGGAAAGGGGAGAAACAGAACAGAATAGACATGGCGGACAGCTACTCTGAACTAGTAGGGAGAATTTGAAAGTGATTAAGTCCTTAATGTCGGAATTCTTGATGGTGTTTGCTTGTTGATGAATTGTTCAGGATATTAGGTCATTTGTAATTGGTGACCACGTATTGGCTGGGTGCTAGTCTATTTTAGGAGTCTAGTTGAATATTTAAGCCCCATTCTAACCAGCTGTCTTCACCCCCCACCAAGTGTGTCTGTAATCATATGCCGTCCACATAGTTCTCACCAGCTCTTTCAAATGTTAGCTTAAAAATGGAAAATGGTCAAGAACCTCTGCCTTAAATTTTGTCATTTTCCATGCTACTGAGAGTGAGAAAGCAGTTACTCAAATGTGATTGCAGTCCTGTATTATAGGCCTAGTCTTAGGTATTCATAACAAGGATGGGTAAGACAGTGGTCCTTGGCTTGAGGTACTTTATTTACAGCTTGGAATGATAGGCAAGATTATTGACAAGTAGATTTAATTTACAATGTAAGGAACACCCAGAAAGATGGTGTACAGGGTATGCATTGAAAGAGAGTTTTCGAGTATTTTGCTTTGCAAAGGGAGAATCAACTTTTGAAGAAGAAATAAGGATACTGTGGACAGAGAAGGGGGAGACTGCATTTGGACAGAATGAGTACCATATAAAAAGCATGAACTTATAAAACAACACAAGCGGATTTGAGGATTGCCAGTTAGTATTTGCTTTCAGTGCAAGGTGAAAGTGTTACAGGGTTGGCAGCGGTAGTAAGGCACTTTCTGTGTCATGCATGTCATATGTGTGGTCTTCTTCTTGTCCCTTAACTTCTCATTTGCCCAGTATCTTCCCACATGGTTTAAGCAGGGGACCAATGTGGTTTAGTATAATCTGCATGAGTAAGGAAGCCATTAAAGGTTTAGAATGAGGGGAATGAGGGACTTTTAGTAAAAGAGGCCAATGACAGATTTGAGAATCACAAGGTCAGAATTTAGAGCACAAGTAGAGAGGAGTAAATAGCATTATTAAGCCTGTACAGGACTGTAGTGCCTGGACTTCTAGCTTCAGAGATGAAACTAATTCACCAAGATGAGAAACCACATTAAGCTAGACGTGGTGGTGCACACCTGTAATCCTAGCATTGGGGAAGCTGAGGAAGCAGGATCACAAGTTCAAGGCCATTCTGGGCTACATAGCGAGTTCAGGGTCAGCTGGGACTATGTAGTGAGATCTTGTTGCAAAAAACCAAAAACCAGAGGAACCCACATTAATTGATTTCCTTTTGAACCTGTCGGTTCCAAGAAGTCTGTAGTCAGAGTATGGATGTAGGGCAAGGTTTGGAGTTGGAAGCTTGGTAGCAAATATCATTTCCCAAAGGACATTCCAGATAGTATGAAAATAAAACAGAAATGAAATCTGCAAAAGAACTAGAAGAAACTGTCAGTATTTTCTGGGTGTCAAGGTAGGCAAACCTTTCTGATCACTTTTCTTAGAGGAAAGAAGTGATAGGCTGGGACAGTGTAGCTCAGAGGCAAAGTGCCTGCTTAGCATGTGCAAGGTTTCCCAGTACTGGAAAACAAAGGAATAGGGGAGGGATTACTGGATTGAACATTTGAAATTATGTAGAAAGTTATATGTCATTTAAACATAACCAATGGGTGCCGGGGATTTAGCTCAGTGATTAGAGTGCTTGCCTTGCAAGCACAAGGCCCTGAGTTTGATCCCTGGCACCACAAAAAATAAATAAATAAACATAACCAACATTTACTTCTAAACAGTCGTGTCCCTCACAGAGCAAATATTCAGTAAGTAGACATTGGCAGCAGGATGGGGAAGCAGGGGTTTTGGTTTGGTTTTGTGGTCTTTGGGATCCCATTGGGGATCTTGTACATGCTTGCAAGTACCCTTGTCACTAAGCTGTGTCCCTATTCTGAGGAAACAGTTTGAATGAAACTGAAATGCTTTTATAGACTAGGTAAGTGGAGAATTTGAGCAAGCAGGAGAGAGGACAATTAGAGGGCAGAAGGCCTCAGGTAAGTAGGAGAGGGTCATGATACCAGAAGGTCAGTTGGAGTTGTTCTTCAGTGGGTTATTGATAGGTAACATAACAAAGGGGTTTTGTTTGTTTTGAGATGGGGCCTCTCAGCTTTGCCCTGGCTGGTCTCCAACTCATGGGCTCAAATGAGCTTCCTGACTCAGCCTCCCAAGTAGCTGGGGCTACAGGTATGAGGCATTGCACCCAGCCAGAAAAGTTTATTGATACCAAGAATGATGTGCAGCTTACTCGGGATATTAAAATGAAGTAGAAATGAAGTGTGAAAAAGAGAACAAATTGAAGTGATTATTACTGGCAGGTTTCACTAGCTATTTGTTGAAAAATGTTAGAGCCTGGGGCTGCCGCTCAGTGGTACCTGTCATGTTGTGAGTTCAATCCCCAGTATTAAAAAAAAAATTGCTTCTGACTCTTCAGGACATTAGAATTAATTTGGTTGAAATGGAAAAGGGTTGTCAGAATTTCTGTTTGGTCCCCTTAAAGTAGGTTTGGTAATTGAGTGTGTTGCAGGTTGAATTTCTGAGTGCCTAATACCTTAGTGCAGTGGTGCTGAACCTATGGCAGGCATGCTGCGGCTGGCTGGCTGTTACCGAAAGCTCTAGAAGGCTTGCCATCTCTGCCTTAGTGTATTCGTTAGCTGGTGCTGCTATAACAAATAGCACAGCTTAGGTGGACTGAACAGCGAAAATTTATTTTCTCATAGTTCTGGAGTCTGGAAGTCCAAGATCAGAGTGTTGGCAGGTTTGGTTTCTTCTGAGGATTCTTTGGCTTTCTGTGTCTTCAGATGGACTGTCCTTTGAGGGTGCACATCCTGTAAGTCTCTCCAAATTTCCTCTTCATAAAGATGCCAGTCATCTTGGATTAAAGCTTACCTGTAAAGGAGCCATTTTAACTTAATCATTTCTTCAAAAAGCTGTCTTCAGGGGTTAGGGATTTAGCTAAATGGTAGAGTGCTTGCCTAGCAAGTGCAAGGCCCTGAGTTCAATCCCCAGCACCTCCCAAAAAACTGTCTCCAAATAGTTATAGTCTGAGGTATCGGGAGTTAGGATTTATTACAACATCTGTATTTTAGAAGGACACAGTTTGTTTTTGTTTTTTGTTTTTGGGTGCTGGGGATTGAACTCAGGACCTTGCGCTTGCTAGGCAAGTGCTCTGCCACTGAGCTAAATCCCCAAACCCTAGGACACAGTTTGGCCTGTAACATGAGTTCATGAAAACATAAATAAAGTATCTACATTCCTTTCATATTTTCTAGCTAATAATCATAAGAAGTTGTCAGAATTTGGAATTAGAAATGGCAGCCGGCTTCAAGCAGATGACTTCCTTCAGGACTACACTTTATTGATCAACATCCTTCATAGGTAAGCACTAAAAATGTTTTACGTGTAAGAAACTATGAATATACAAACTGAAGATAAACCCTTACTCTTAAACTCTACTGTTCATTTGAAACTACACAGTACACTTGAGTTGGCCACTGAGTTCCTTGAACTTTGATCTAGAGAAAAATTTGGGGATTCAGAAATTAAAAGGATAAGCAAAAAAAAAAATGTTTAAAGAACTGTCAGTAGTGGTGACAGATAGAATGACATGGACTCCAAGACTATGACTAAAGAAGAAATATTTCTCCCACAGGGCAAATAATTTTATTTGTGATTCTGCAACAGTAACAGAAAAGTAGATTATCCTGCTCCACATGGTGTTACAGGCCTATAGTCCCACAACACAGGTGTGAGGCAGGGAAGATTTAAAATTTCAAGCCAACCTTTACTATATTAAGACTCTTTCTCAGAAAACAAAAACCAAGAAACAAATTATCCTGTATAGATCCCTGGGTTGTGCATTTTTTTCTATTTGATTTTACTTCCTGCCTGCTTTAAAAAAATGTACTCAAGAAAAAAAAGAAAAAAAATTATACTCAAAGTACTTTGTGTTACAGAATATTTGTATGTATCCAGCAAGGTTATGATATAAATAGTCCTACTTCCTCCCTACCCCATGGTACTGTGGACTGCACCAGTCTACATTCCCAGCCTTGTTTTGTTTTGTTTTGTTTTTTAAAATAGAGTCTCACTATGTAGTCCAGGCTGGTCTGAAACTCACTGTATAGCCCAGGCTGGCTTGAACTCGTGGTAAACCTTCTGCCTCAGCCTCCCAAGTGCTGGGATTACAGGCATGCACCACACACCTGGCTACCCCTTTCATATTTTGAAACAGTGTCTTGCTAAATTGCCCAGGCTCCCAGAGTGCCAGAAATACAGGCGTGTGCCAGGATGCCTGGCTACTTGTATATTAATATGCTGAACAAGGTACCTTTTAAAAAATCCTCATTGATACCCATAAACAGAGAGTTAGATTGGTGTTGCTTAGCATCTTTTCATTTTGCACTGTTGTCATTTGTATATCTGTGTGTAGTTGTGTGTCTGGTTGGAGAGATTAGTGTTTTATACTTGTTTTATAACTTGTTTTGTCACTCGTGTTATGTGACAGTAAGGACTAAATGGGGTTTATTAGAAGTGTAAGTTTCGGGGCTGGGGATTTAGCTCAGTGAGTGCTTGCCTTGTAAGCACAAGGCCCTGAGTTCGAGTCCCAGCACCACAAAAAAAAAGTGTAAATTTCACATAGTTACATAATAGTCAAAGATAGACTTTCCTGGGGTGTGATCACTAATCTCAGTTGGGTGTCAGTGGTGTTTGTGTTCACTT
This sequence comes from Hystrix cristata, assembly GCA_004026905.1. Taxonomy (NCBI): domain Eukaryota; kingdom Metazoa; phylum Chordata; class Mammalia; order Rodentia; family Hystricidae; genus Hystrix; species Hystrix cristata. The sequence goes on along the minus strand of PVJO010010765.1, from coordinate 46,209 downwards.
GTGAAAGAAAAGACTATAAAAAGACTTGTACAATAAAGTAGAAATATCACATGGTATATAAAAGAGGAGGTATAATTAGGGTTTTTGTTTTTTTTTTTTTATCATACTTTTTAGCTCTCTGGGAACAGAACCCCCCCCCCAAAAAAAAACATGTAAGTCTTTTGTTTGACTTTCATGCATTAAAGTTTCATACATGTTTTTGGGAACTCACAGAAAAGCAGGGTGCTGCCTATAAAAATAAGGGAAAGCTAGGTGTGATGACACATGCCTGTAATCCCAGCACGTGGGAGGCTGAGGCAGGAGGCTCACTCTGAGTTCAAGGCTGGCCTGAACTGCATAGTGAGTTCAAGACCAGTCTGAACTACAGAGCAAGACCCTGTCTCAAAAAAAAAAAAAAAAAAAAAAATTGGGGGGAAACCCAGAAACCATCTCTACCCATAAAACACCAAAGTTACCGTGGTCACGATCAGATTTGAGAAGAGTATATACAACCTTTTTGGCACACTTATTGAAGCAATAACATCTAAGAGTTACACTGGCCTACAGAGTTTGAGATTCAGTTTTCTAATGGTAATGAAAGTTATTTAGCTTGTTTTTTTTTTAAAGCTGTTCCCTGATTCAAGGATGTATTAGTTTTGACCCATTTGAATTAAAGCTTTGAACTATCACAAGAACCTATTGTAAACAGTCTTTTTATTTTAATGTTTAAAAAGCAGAATTCAAATATGTGGTATGAACATAGTGTGTATATTGAGCTTTGAAGAGCACTGTCCCCAGTTGCTCCTTCGCTGTGTAGTCACAGCAGGGGTCCTGTTTGATGGTATATGATTCTCTCACAGTGAAGACCTAGGGAAGGATGTTGAATTTGAAGTTGTTGGTGATGCCCCAGATAAAGTAGGCCCCAAACAAGCTGACGATGCCACCAAGAACATAACGAACGGCAGCGATGACGGAGCCCAGCCCTCCACCTCCACAGGTGAGTTCTGGCCCAGCCCACGGGTGGTTCATCGCCCACCATGTGGACATTGTAGAAACAGGCTGTGATTCTCTCTGTGAGTGCTGACTGTGAGGTAGAACTCTGTCCAAATACTAGAGGTGTTTGTTCGTTTGGTATTGATTTTGTGATGGAGCTTTGAATCTATGACCCTTGAACACATTTAAAACTGAGGAAAATTCTTGGAATAAAAACCATTTGTTATTTGTAAATTGGTTTTTACAACAGGAAATGACAGTGAGTTTACTAGTGTATAAAGTCAGCTCTGTCTACAGAGAAGGCTGTGCCTCTTTTATTTAAAAGCAACAAGTCAGTGCGTCTGACCATTTTGAGTGAATAGATGCTTGGTAAGTATGGAATTCTAGCACTTCAGAGTGTTCTTATAAACCAGTTTGACTTTGGTAAAGTGGCATTTCAGTGCTGATACTTGGTGCTTTTCCAAATAATTTATTGTTTACTGTGGTCTGATTTGAATGTTTATTTCTGTCCCCTTCACTCTTTAGGAAACTAAAGGCTACCACTTTTCAACTTCTCTCTTCGCATTTCCTTAGCCGTCTTCTCCCTTCCTGTCTTTGGCCTTCTTTGAGATACGTTTCTTCTTGGTTCTGAGAGTCTTAGGGGACAGACTTGGAGACTGTAGAGTATGGGTGTCCCATGGGCTGTTAATTCATGACCTTTTTCTTCCACTGAAACATAATCTCCTTTGAGGCTGCTCTGGTAACTTTTTTTTTTTTTTTTTTTTTTTTTTTTTTTTTTTTTGGTGCTGGGGATCTAACTCAGGGTCTTCTGCTTGTGAGGCAAGCACTCTAACCACTGAACTAAATCCCCAGCCCTCTGCTAACTTTTAATCATAGTTTAAGATCATAATTTAGTATATGTGCTGCCGAAGTGAGCACTAAGATCATAATTTGATATAAACATTTTCTCATCTTCTGCTGTCTGTAGGTTTCAGAGTCTGTATAGCAATAAGTGCTCTGCTTTTGATCTTTTTTTTTTTTTGTGGTGCCGTGGATCGAACTCAGGGCCTTGTGCTTGCAAGGCAAGCACTCTAATCACTGAGCTAAATCCCCAGCCCCTCTGCTTTTGATCTTAACATGAGGGTGGAAGGACAAAACCACCTTTAGTGTAAGATAACAGAGCATAAAATTGGGAGCCCCACTCAGTGGGTTTGAATTCCAGCCTCACCCTCTGCCACTGTGCCTCAGTACCTCTCCATGCCTTGGCGGAGAGCAGGTGATAATGTTAATCTTCTTTATAGAGTTGTCATGATGAAATGAATTGTTAAATCCACAGGACTCAGAGCAATTCCTGACACATTGTAAAAACTGTTATGGTTATTCATGTTTATCTCAATGGCTGTTAGGATACGCATCTTCCATTTTTAGGTTGGAAAATCAGTGAAGCATAATGATTGCTTTGAGTTATGTAATGCTTGTTCCAGTTTTCTGTTTTGCTTAGAAAAGAAATAGGTAGGTCTTTGCCCTTGGTTCAATTCTCAGTAACTCCTCCCCCTAGAAAGAAGGAAAACTGGTGCTTGTTATATAAAAACATTTAAGACAGTTCCAAAATAAATATGCCATGTGTGAAGATTTCCTAAGGGCAATGTAGCCATTCTTAAATTTGATATGTAGTCTAGGAGTTATCTTTTAGTGTATGTGCTGCCGAAGCGAGCACTAGGAGTTATCTTTTAAATTACATACTAATTATTGGTGAGCCACTAATAACTCCACACTTACAACCTTTTTTTTTTCTTTTTCCTGAAATAAGCACAAGAGCAAGATGATGTGCTCATACTTGATTCAGATGAAGAAGGCCCTTCAAATAATGCTGACAACAATGAAGACGAGAGAAATCGCAAGAGGAAATTAGATGAGAAAGAGAGTATTAGTGCGAAGAGGTCTCGCATGGAGCCGCGGGAGGAGCTGGACGATGTCATAGCGTTGGATTGAACAGACCCGTCCTCCATGGGCTCGTCTGGGCTCCCGGATCATCCGTCATGTCCTTTGCTCCAAAGGGAAACATTGACACCGGTGACTTGAATGCGATTCTGCTCCCTTTGAAAGCATTCATTTTGCTAGAACTATTAGAAACATTGCAGTATGCTGTATTGAAAGTAGGAATATAGTTTTTAAACCCTTCGAACAAACTGTGTGCATAACCAGTTATGAGATGAAACAACACGATGCATGTTGCCTTTTTAATGTAAATACCCTTAGGTATCATTTAATAGTTTAAAAATATTGTGGTTTAGTAAAGTTGATACCTGGTTATAAATATTATGCCTTTATTTTTGGCTAGAAGAAGAATTATTTTTAGCCTAGATCTAACCATTTTCATACTCTTAACTGAGATTCAAAGAGATATCAAGTGCTATGCATTGAAACCTGTTTTTAAATGTTAAATGGCGCTATGTATATTAATGTAAAACAATGTTAATTTACTCAGATTTTCAGTTTTTACTGCCTGATATGTCTGTGTAAGAAGCCAATTTTTGTGTATTGTTACAATTTCAGGTTATTTATATTTGATGTTTTGTAAAACTCAAATTAACGAATATACTGTACTATGGACCAAATAAATGGTGTCTGCGTAATTGTTACACATGCCTGCACAGTTCCCATTTCTGCCTACCGAGTTTGTGCAGTGCAGCTACTGCAAGCATGCTGAAATCTTCTCATTTAAAGATAATCAGGACTGGGGGGTGTGGCTCAGTGGTACAGTCTTTGCTTAGGATGTGTGAGGCCCTGGTTCAATCCCTAGCACTGCAAAAAATAAAAAGTAATCCCTAGCGGGAGTATATACTAGTGGGTATGAAGGTTTAAAAGATGTCCACTGTTTGACATCGATGAGTGCTTTCTACAATAAAGCCTCTAATGGCAGTGTTGTATTATTAATTTGGATTGTCAACATTTACCCTTTTGTTGAGAATATATAAGTGATCTTGCCGGGCATGGTGGCATGCACCTATAGTCCCAGCACTGAGGAGGATTGCCACAAGTTTGAGGCCAGCCTGGACTACATAGTTCAAGGCTACTCTGGACTACACAGTGAGACCCTGTTTCAAAAAACTGAAGGGAAAAAAAAAAAAGAATATTTAAGTCATCTTTCCCCAGCCTCTGTAACTTGAGCCATGGATTTGAGATGCTGGAGGAGAGAGAGAGAGTGTGTGGATGTGTTTGGGGAGATCTTTCCTCTCTATAGTCTGGATTGTTCCTCAGTTTACCAGTCTCTTTAGGGTTTTGTTTGGTTTTTTTTTTTCGAGACTCACTATGTAGCCCAGCAGGGCTCGAACTCGTGGCAGTCCTGCCTTAGCCTCCCACACGCTGGGATTACAGGCATGTGCCACCCTCTCTGGCCAGAGTCCTCTGAGGTTACCATTCACAGCCCAACTGCAGCCCACAGAGTGGCCAGGGCAGCACTGGATGAAGAGCACTCACCCTCCCTGAGCTGGGCCTCAGGGCCTCGGCTCCACCACAGAGAACAGAAGCCTGTGAGACTGTCTCCCCATGGTGTACCTGCGCCTTGGTATGTTTTTGGCAACAATCCTTTTATGTATCAGCTGTATTTCAAATTGATAGCTTACTGTATCGTTCTGGTTTGTGGGTGTTTCAGTGTTGGAGATGGAATACAGGCCTTCATACTGAATGAACTACATTCTCAGCTTTTTTTTACTTCTTCAGACTGACTCACTGAGTTGCCAAGTTCCCCAGGCTGGGCGGGAACTCAGAATTCTCCTGTCTCAGTCTCCTAGAGATAACAGGCATCCAGTTTGTGTAATTCTTACTCTACTTTCCAGCTTATTAACTCTTACTTGTTTTATACCTTTAGAAATTCAGCCTGTAATCAAATCCTTCAGAAAAGTCGTTAAAACCAGGCAGAGTGTCGATCCCCAGCACCAAAAAAAAAAAGAAAACCAGGCAGAGTGGCACATACCTGTATTGTAATACCAGCACTCTTGAGAAGCTGAGGCAGGAAGATCACAGGTTCAAATTCTGCCTGGGCAATTTAGCAAGACCCTGTCTCGAAAAGGAAATGAAAGTGACGAGGAACAGAGCTCAGTGGAATTTGATCCCTGGTACCACACACCAAAAAAAGTCACATTGAGTAAGTCTCTGCCCTCAGGAGCTTGGCACTTGATGCCTCCACGATGGACTAACTTACAGCCTTCCCAAAGCTGCTGGTAGCAAGCTGGCCCCTCGTCCACAGTGCTACTAGACTGCGCTTTCACCGCCTTTACATTTTTAGGTGTTTAATATTCCTCTAGGAAAAATTTTAGACTTCGGACTATGTTCTGAACTCTAAAAGGCTGTCCAAAAATTGAGTGTGAAATTCTTTCCCTTCTCTATACCCCATCAGTCTGCCTTCTAGATGCAGTTGTCAGCAGTGTCTCAGGTATTTTGTATGTATTCTTTTTTTCCTTCCCATTTGAATGTACATAGTGGCAAATGCCAGGTAAGTCTGTAGATACCTGTCTAGGCAGACCAGAGATTTTTGTCTTTGTATCAGCTCTTACTACCTTTTCCAGTGCTGTCTGTATATTCTCCATCTGTTTTGATAAGATCCAGGTTTGTCAGCAAGGCAGGTCTACCCAGCAGGTGGAGGGAGTCTTGCCCAACTCAACAGAGACCAATCCACCTGCAGATCCCTGGAGGTGGAGACACTGCGGGTCTAGGTCTTCTGGGTGGGGACCTGGGAGCAGGGTTCATTCCAACAGCTGTAGCCTGGCATACAGTGTCATCTCATCACCTTCTAGCCTCCTAGGGACAGTCTGGTGAGAAGGTTACCTAAAGTCCATTGTCCCAAAGGCTGATCTGCATACTCAGTGCATACCTCAAGAGGACTCTGGTTTTTTGTTTTGAGACAGGGTCTTGCTATTTAGTTCAGGTTGGCTTTTAATTTACGTAGTTTGGGCTGGCCTCATGTGTCACCACGCCCGGCTGGATTCAGCGTTTTAACATAGGGTTTGAAACATGAAATAACTGATCAGGCAAAGATCATAACAGATGGTAAAACCCTCCCGTGCAAGGCTGCTAAGGAACAGGGTTAGCAGAGGGCTACAGTCATGGTGTATGGATGACTTGAAAAGGAAAACCGTCTCATCAGTGGGCAGCTGTGGCTGTTGCCACCATCATCTAGTGATCAAACCTAGCAGCACCACTGGGAATGCATGTTAGGTGCTTCCTGATGAGATAACACCAAGAACACAGCAGCACTT